>JBBMOC010000002.1:2529440-2579523 GCA_037975185.1 Centropyge bicolor
GGGGGGGGGGGGGGGGGGGGGGAGCACGCAGCCGGTTATAGCGAGATCTGATCCTACAACCGAGAGCCCCTCTGATTACAGCAGAATACATTTATAATTGAGACTGATAAGGTCTGTGCCATTTCAAATGTCGAAAGCGTGCTGTTGATAATTAGTGACCCTGGAGAACAGGTGGTCTGTTTTCACACAGTATGGCGAGAAGTGGAGACGAGATCCTCGCGAATGCTGACAAAATAAAAACCACCTAAACAGCTGAGAGATGAAGAATTAAACACTTATCAGCTATGATCTTATCAGCAGGCAAAGTATGGTTTGACAACAGAGTCACAACTGCTCTCACAGCGCTGTTTGGGCCTTTGAAACAATAATCTCTACACTTTGGAAAATATTATCCACTGGAGTCCTCTCTATCTGTTTTCTGGGGGACATGTCAGGGGCTAATTGTTAAGAATTGAGTTATTGAGCTGTATGCCCTTCTCCAGCCCCTGAAGGACTAACACCAATACAAATAGCTTCCAAACGCTATTGGAATTCCACTGGAGTGCCCCTGACTTACCCCAGCCATAATATTGTTCTAATAATTGGAGCTCACAAGCCATCAAATATCATGCCAGTTTGTTCAATTGATTCAGACAGGGTGAGGAGGGAGGGGAAAAAAACATGCATTTGCAAAATTCCCACTTGTAATCCAAATAGCATTCCTCCGCTTTGGTTTTTAATGATGGAAAAATTCTGCGAGGCGAAAGCATTTTGTAATTCGTCCTCTGGCTAACTTTTATGTAATGTGGTATGCGGGGCTGTTAGGGCTTTGACTGAACTACAAACAAGTACACATGCAAACAGTATGCACAACTAAGCTGTATCATTTGGCTCCAAGTACAAAGTTGACATTCCACCTCCCTCACAAATGGAAATGCATTGACGAGAGCTGCACCAAAACACTGTAATTGGAGACATAATCAGGTAATTTGATGGGATTCGTTTTGCAGTGTTTGGTTCACGCTGAACAGTTGACACAGCAGAAGTGGGGTGTCAACTGCCTGTTTGCCACATTCTGCTGCCGTCGCTGCCGCGCTGAAACGATGAGAGCTATATCACAGCCCATCAGTAAAGGCGGTGGATTACTTTTTAGCGGGAGACTGCTGACTTGACACGCAACAGAATGAGGTTGAGTGAAGGCAAGTGGCAGAGCCGGATGATAATGAAAATAGTTGTGATAAAGATGTAATGGATGTGGGATCGGCGTAAAAACATTCATGAATAATATCATGGGGAAGGTGTGTGACGTGGATTGACTTGGTTAGATTACACACAGGCAATCTGCACTTTAAAATACATCCCCGCCGTCTCCTTTTGCACAGGCTGCTCTTATCACCTGCGAGCAGGACGGAAGCAGCAATGTGTCCTATCAAACAGTTGTCGTTCAGAAGTGTTTGAACATGTTTTAAAGCATTTCAAGAGCAAACTGAGTTTAATTAGAACGGCTGCTGATTAGCAGTGCTGTGGATAAAGACGAGTGTCCAAAGAATATCAACAGTGCCTCAGCCACAGCATGTGTGAGTGTGCATGTGTGTGTGTGGTGTGCTTCTCGTCTGGCTGGGTCTCTAAACATCAAAGTCAAAAAATGGAACAAATGCAGTTCAATGGAAGAAACTGTGACTATAGTGAAGAGATGAGACTAATCAACAACAAAAAAATGTGCAGCTGATGGTTTAGTCTGTTTGCACATTTGTATTCTTTTCAAAGCATGGTACAATAATGTGGCGAAGCCAAAGCATGTGGGTGTGCATAGAGGGATATGTGTGCTCGTGAGATAAAATAGAGCGAGCATATTTGTATTTCTGCATGTCTGAGAGATGGTTGGAACTGGGTAGAGAAGGCAAAATTTTTATGTTTGGTATTTTTTTGGATCTCTCTCAGCAGCAGCTACGCTATAACTGCGGAGTGCAAATGTGCTAACTAGCTCCGCATCCCTGCTCAGTGCTCCCTGGTATATAATATACCCAAAGGGAAGCGTGAATAATAAAGACTTCAAATGACAGGCACGCAGCAGGGTTAATGATAAAGGTCAACTTGCCAGCATGCAGCCGGTGAGTGTAAAGGACAAGTGGCATGGGGTCACAACTCGCATGGGCTCCTGGCCAATATATGGGAGCAGGACCCACAATCCTCCAGAACCAGATGAGAGCTGCTACTAGGCGGCGTCTGATCCCTGAGCGTCTGCCATGTGCTGCGCACTTCACTGATGCTTTTATTAGCCTGCTACGTCGCGTTAGCGATGACAGAAACTAATACAGTTTGATATGGGAAAACAGCAAGCCTCATATCTGTGTAAACAAAACAGGAACAGATGAGTCCTCGGAATATGAGCGGAGGAATCTCGGTACAGTATTATGCTAGCGAGGGTTGTGGATTTTCAGTATTACACTCCACACACTGCGGAAGAGAAGCAGGATATTCAAGTGCAGCGACTGTGCTATTGAAAAATATCAGGGAAAGAGACAGAGACGGCGCTCCAGAGGCCCAGCGTCGGTTTGACTGGCAGCTCCACAGAGAGAATGTCAGCCAACACCTGAAGCAACGCAACTCCAACAAGACATTCAGGATTTATCAACACATTTCACTGCTATTATTCATGAGAAAACTGGCATTCGGCAGCACCTGGCGCTCACATCAGTCCCGCATGATATTTACAAGAATCCCTTGAACTTTTTTTGCCTGCGAGGAACAAAGCCTCTTTCTGTTCTACGGACTAATCTCAATTAAGCCCTGCTGTTGATTAGGTACCTTGTGCAGAGTTTTTGAAAATCAGTACAGAATGGACACTGTAAAATTAAAGAAGCAGAATCTAACAGCGCCGGCTCAGAATAAAATTATTTTTCTTATCCATTTTTTATCCATTAAATGCATATCTTTATCTAAAATTTAATACCTGGTTCAATTTGTATCATCATCCATCATCACACATCAGACTTTTATTATGATAGGATGATTCACAAAATATGTACGTGTGGTGAACAGCCTTTTAAGCTCTTTTGCTGGAGAACTAAACCCTTGAAAAACACATTTAATCCTCTGATAAACATAACAAATGAAAGTATAAGAGTGCACTCAGTGGAGGGCAGATCTCCACCGGGTGTGTCTAAGGGCATGTAGGTGGAGAACACGAAGTAAGCTGAGTGTGCAGCGCGCAAGTGAGAGAGAGGAGGAATAAAGGGGAGAGAACAGGCACCAGCCATGTAAAATGTCAATTTCAAAGAGAAATCTCCAACAAAAGAAACCACCAACACTAATTTGACCCACAGGTGCATTGTCCCGGGTGGAAACAAGATTCCAAACTGAAGCAGTTGTTGATCACTCGTGGCCCCTGCTGGCCTCTAAAGAGGAGTCAGCAGTCAATGATGATACAAAACAGAGCAGTCAGTAAGATAGGTCTTTCATAAATTGTGAATCAGTGTAACCATGAGAGGTCCTTGACTCATAAATGTGAACAAAAAATGCAGATTGGTCCAGCAGAATGTGAGACAAATACACACACGGACACACAAACTCTCCAGGCTCCTAGTGGAGATAATTAAGTGATACAAGGTAAAAAAGCAGAACTGTGCAACATGTGAGCTGTATCAATAGCTGATTTAGGCACTGTATTAAAGGCAGGTCTTTACTTGCCTTGCATGCACATGCTCAGTCTATGCACATGCAAAGAGCTTCCTTGTTTTTAACCTGATTCCCTCTGCGTGTTACGATGCAATTTTAATTTGCTCCCGTCATTTTACCAGGTTATTTACAGCCAAACCATGTCAGACTTCCTCTGTAAATATGTAATTTTCAAATGAATTGTTAGATATCAACCATCTGCACGACTCCCCTTCCTCTGTAAGCTGCTTTGTCATACTGTAATTTCATTTCCCCCCTTCAGGCTGCTGTTGATACATAACTTTCTTCTTGTCTGTGTTTGCTTACATTAGAATCAGAACAAATCAATCCTCAGCAATGCACTGATGAGACGTTTTGAATTCTGGTCATGAAGTGGCAAAGTCTGTCAGGATGACATTCAGGTCTGTGACCTGCTATCAAACTCAAGAATTTTGTACTAAGTGCTGAAAATGGACGCTGATGCAGGTCTATTTGAATAAATGCTCTTAATTAGTTCACATTCAAAACATCAAATATTTCAAACTGTCAAAATTTAGCACCAGCTCAAAGCATAAAAAAAACCATTTCCTGTCTCTCTCCTTCTCCACATCTGCCCTCATATAACTCATATAAAAGTATAGCCACCACTTCAATAAGTCGAATCAGTGAAAATCTCGACCGCTGTCCAGGGTGCTGAATGTGGGGCCACCCCGGGGGTTCCCCGACTGACGCCTAATAGTCTGCTTTGACTGATCAGCCTCTTTGTCTGCTTCACCTGCCAAGCTAACTATATATACCTTATTGTGTCAGATCCTAGTTGCCGAGTCCTGGGGACACCAATGCCAAGCTCCCTTCACGCCAGTCAGTTCTGCCTCATTAGGAGGGTGTTTTTTATTTTAGTCTGTGGCCTCAGATGGTTTTGGCCGGCCTGTACTGGCAGTAGATTGTCTCGCTTTGTGTTTGCTGGAGCAAAGATAAGAAATATAAAGGTTGTTTGAAGTTTAGATTAGATGTTAGAAAACAGTGTATGCGGTGTATTCTCTCTCAGTCGAGCAGCATTACACTGGAAACATACAATAGGTTTAATTGACTGAACTCTTGATACGTAAACTGGCTTGTACAAAGAAAAAATACTGACTTTTGAATGCCTGCTTGTAGAAGCTCCATTTACATTGTGACTTTCTTTTGTAACTTTTTTCTGGGGTCATTTTTAGATAGTAATTTGTGCAGTAGTACACATTCTTTGTTCAGGTACATTAATAAATTGTAGTTGAAATTAAAGCTAACATTAGCCCTATGATTTAGCCCCTCCCCCCACCCCCTTGTCAGAGATACCAAACTAACTTTTACAAACCTGCAGAAAGTGTCAGATCAGGATGGATGTTTGGATCCCACGTCACATGACGTTAACAGTGACGACCACAGTACACATCTTGTCTCCAACCCAGTCAATGATGGTCTTTCTCAACTATGAGCCCAACATTTCTCTAACCTTAACCAGTAGTTTCAGTTTTGTAAAGATAACCATACATCAACCACAATGTATCAGTTATAACCACAATCTATCACAAGCCTTAATTTAGCAGATTACTGTGGCTTTGATTATAGATACTCTTCAAGCAGGCATCTTCCCAGATGCCTTCAAACAGCTGTTGTAAAACCCTCACTATGAAGCCCAATCTAGATGGGAATGCACTAACCTCCTACACTACAGGCTGATGTCCAACGTTCCATTCATCAGTAAGATACTTGAAAAGAAAATAACATCCTGGAGGAATTTCATACGCACTAACACTAAAATTGCTCTTACTTAAATAATCAGAGCCTTAGACTAAACTGATGACTAATGAAAATAAGGTCTCATTTCTCATCCTCTTAGGCCTAAGTGCAACGTTTGATATGACTGACCATGATATCGTAATCATTTGTCTTGATTGTACATCTCTGCTGAGGAACCATAATGGGGTAGGACAAAGCTGCATTGCTTACTCTCCTGTTCACTATTTGCTTCCAGGAACACTGTGAGCATCTGCTGCTGGTTTACTTCAGGTTCCCAGCCACAACCTCCCCCCCCCCAAAAAAAAAATCAGGGACGCATTTATGGAACATGATTCTTTTAAATGTTGTATTATACTTGATTTTATGCATTCGCTGTGCTCTATTTTGAACTTTATTGTCGTTGTCATTATTCAGTGGGTTTTATTTTCCATCCGATGTTTTGCATTTATTTACATCCTTATTTTCACTATTACATCTTGTTTTACATTATGACTTGCTATCATTGTTTATAAATTCAATCTACTTTCACGTGAAGATCCATTTTTTTTGCTGTTATTATCAATTGGGTTTTATTCTCCATCTTACTTATGGCACACTCTCCCTGCTTTATCTATATTCTATGTCTTTATGTGAAGCACAATTTCTTTGTTGTAAAGCGCTTTGTGCTGCGTTTCTTCTATGAAAAGTGCTCTATGAATAAAGTTTATTATTACTATTTTGTTATTATTATAATGTTCATTTTTGCACCATTTTGTCATTTACGTGTGAGAACTTACTGTGAGGCCAGATTCTGTGTCACTGCCCACATTTCTACACAAAAAAACCCAACTAATGAGGCTCATATAATAATGCCTACAGACAGACACGGAGTCACCTGAGATGACTGCCAAAGTTACATAAGCAGAAGGCATTCGGGCCAAGGTAGTGCCCGCAGAATTCCTTGTATGCTGGCTTACTACAACAAAGCCCTTCCAGTGTGTTCTAATTCTCTACATTTCCCTCCAGAGCATCTCCTCCTTCATGGGGTTGAAAAGACTCGATGGGCGAAAGAGATGGTGGAAAATCCCACTTGGATCAATTTTATACCAATCAAGGCTCCTAAATAGTAGGGGAGATGAAGTTGGACTAAGTTGGACTGCAGCCACGGCTCCATTCAATACAGGCTATAAGGATATATTGCACCTCTGTTTCACAGGGCAGCAGAAAATTCCCGTATTTTCTTCACAGCGCTTCGGTGGAAATGCTCTCACATCCTTTTTTGATAGACCTCCTTGGGGTTATGACACATTCAAAACCACATATGACCCTATAAAATTAGCTCTCACCGGAGAACGATGGTGCTGGCTTGATGTGCAATATAACCAGTCAGGGATATATTGCAACCAATTTGCTTACTACCGGCCTTCAGTGGATACTTTGTTTTAAGTATAAGCACTACACCAGATATCTGACTCTGTATTTTGCTAAATTAACGGCACCCATATCTTTCTCAAAGCTCCCTGCCTCTCCCTGAACGGGCATAATTCTCACCTCTGTCCTATTTTAATAAAACCAAACTCCTACTCAAGAGGTGTGATTAAAAGGATTGTGACCAGACCCTGTTCACACCCTGTCCCTCCCCTCCTTCCTCCCTCTCATTGGTACTCTTCCAATCACTGTACACGTATTACATCCCCCCCTCCACCTCCCCTCCAGCTGCGCTGCCCACTTCAATCCATTATCCCAAAATGTCCACCTACCTTTGCTTAGCAATCTCCTTCACTATCACCTCGAGTGCCACTCTTTACCGACCACACCCCTGGGGTCGCCACTAATCCAACCTCATTCTCCTCCCCGTTCTCCTCCTCCTCCCACTTTCACCCCGTCAATTCAACACCCTGCTCTTCCTCACTCTCTTCAGGCTCATGCCACTTGCCTCTGCTGGCCCCTCTGCAGCAGCAGCAGTGCTTCGTGGTGGCAGCTGTGCAGAGTGCCTCCCACACATGCGAGGACTGCTGACCTTGGCGGTTAGGCTCGGCCGCTGCTATGATTAATGCCTCTACAAGGCAAGAAGCAAGTACCTCTACCTGCCTGGCCAATATATATCTCCTCACACACATCATTCCTGTCTCGGGACACACCTGACGACGGACAAGTCTTAACCTGCATCCTTCCTCTTGCCTGCTTCTCCTTCCTACCTTCCACAATGCTGCTATGAAGGAGTAAAAAAAAAAAAACTGAGAAGGAGGGAGTTTTAGATTCACACGCTTTTTTTTTTTTAACTTCTTTGAATGATCAAACATGCCGCACTGGGCTCATCTGGAAGGTGTACATGCTGGCTTCCGTTCGATAAGGCTGTTACCTGTACGTATTTTGCCCTGAGGAAGAAGAAGCGCCTGTGTGTTTTTTTGGTTGTGAAGTTAAAAATCCCTCAAGGACAAATGCACTAAGAAGAAAAGCTGTGGTGCCATTAGGAGCCCCATACTCCCTCCTAGAGCAGGGTATAAAGCAAAACAAAGCATTCAAGCAATGAATCACCACAGATAGATCTTTCAGGCGCCATAAACAAGAAGCCCAATACGAGTAGGGAATAGATTAAAGTTATAAAAAGTCTCAGAAATACAAATATTCACCTTCGGGTATACAATATATCTTGCCTGTGCCATCTTCTGACAGAGTGATATTTGTTCAAAGACTTCATACAATGGTATGTACTGTTTTCATTTAATTGATTTTCAGCCCCTGTGTCAATATCTCAGTGGAGGAACAAAACAGTAATTTGCAGTTCCCATTACCCAGACTGCATTGTTTTGTTTTGTTTTTTTGTGCCATTTTGTTCCCTTTAATGCACTTCAGTTTGTAATGCTAAGGAGTTTGCATTATGTCGTTCTACAATCTGATTCATTCACTGTTTTAGTGTCTAGAACTTTACGGAAACGTTCAGAAATTTTCATTCATGATTTATGGAGTTTAGTATAACCTGGGGAGTACCACAATACATCAATTACAGCACTTACACATTCTACACCCGGGATGTTATATGGCTGATATGCTATGCAATGACACATTAAAGGTTGAGGGGACCTTCAATTTATATCCTTGAGAAACCAAGGTCACTTTGCAATGGCTATGCAATAAAGCAGTCCCAACATGACTAAGTACAGCAGGTCACACAAAAACCCCTGTTGGTGTGAATATATTTTGGGATTTACTGGTGTGGCTATTAAAAGGGCATCTGGCTCTGAAAGCATAGGCGAAGGCCAACCCGGGGATTCACACAAAACTCTGGAACATCTATTTGTGCAAGTTAATAGCCTCTGCCACAAAAACCAAAGGTGAAAGAATAGCTTAATCACTGCATTGGCAACACCTGCCACTGTGCATGCATTACTTTATGAATTGGCTATTGGGTACTTTATTTGAGGCTCACACTCAAATACACTCAATTTAAGGACCACTTGAAAATATAAAAAAGTTTTGGCAGCGAGTGGCATACCTGGAAATTGCAGCGCTACCCCCGAATCAGTATTAGGTCAGATTGTGCTGAGGTGGAAATGGAAATGCCATCTCTCGTTGCTCAGCCACGCCATGTCAGAGCGAGCGAGATAGCTGCTCTGTAAATATTGGTCTTCTGTCTTAGAGGAGCCACTCAAATCTCTGCTCGCAAAAACTCTAATTTTAGTGCGCCGCTAGATTGAATAGGAATAATGTTTACTAATGTTTCAGATGCAAATGAAAGTTTCATAAGAGGCGCATGTTCCATCAGTAACAGTAAAGGTCAAACATCCATCAGTAAAGCATCTCAACCACTAACGCTGACACTAGGTTGACATTTTCCCTCGGTGAACCGCCGCTCCGCCTGTGCACTTCACATTGCCGTCTTTGGGTGAAGTGTTCCATTTTTACATGAGACGCTGCAGAGGACCCCTTGACCAGATGAAAGCAATTGTGGGGTCAGCTCTTTGATGTCTTTGTAATGCACATTTACTGTTTTGGCGAAAGTACAGCAATCATCTAAACATGTTTTCATCTGAGGGCAGTGCTACAGCAAAGCTTGTTTTGAATAGCGAAAAAGCGCTACTGTACCGTAGAAATTGATTTCTTAATGTCAGTTTTCTCAAATGTCACGCTTATGAAATGTAATGAGCTTTGTTCCTGTTTCCATTTGTTGTAAGATGAAAAAGAAGGACAAACTCTCATTAAAAATACATCAGCAATCTGAGCCGCGACAAGTCACAACAGCGAGGGGGAATTCGTTGTTCATTCAGTGTAGAACATCTTTTTACAACGTGGCTGGTGGGTGGACTTAAAGAAACAGTTCCTCACACGTCTAGAGCGTATTTCAAATCCCTTCAACATATCATAAGTGGACGTGCTTGAGAGCAATTGGATGTATCTAAAAAAAAAAAAATACATTTCTGATTTGAAATGATCAAAAGGAGAATCTGAAAGTTGGAAGCACAGAAAATGGAAAATGGAAAAATGAATTAAGCATTGAATGTGTCAGTGGTTAGATTGGGCCGACCTGTCAAAAGTATCCATGAGATCAGGCCAAATACTTGTTTCTGAGCGATCGAAGGTGAAAAAAAAAGAAGTTACCTACCTAGTTACTGTTTCAATTCTGCTGCCTCGTTGTGCCCATATTTCACTTTCTGATTTAGTATCTGTGGGTTTCTTTCTTTTTAGCAGATGTGGCCAATGAGCCCAAATAAAAACAAATGAACTCTCCACAGCTGCGAGTTTAAAATGATCAGATGGTGAGTGTTTTTGGGAAAATGAACCCACACTACCCAGTTTGTCAGCTGATCACCTATCTACTAAGAAACAGCAGAAATGTCAACATCCTGGGAAACACTCCCTGTCCTGTCACATATGCACCACCACATGTTATACTAGCTTTTAATGTGAGCTAGCCGCTGCAGGAAATGTTCTGTTTGCATTAGCAGGAACTTCATCAACCTCTGCTGTGATGTGACTGTAGAAGAGTGAATAGTAGGCAGATATCGATTACGTTCATTGTTTCCGGTGAATCTCGCATGTGGGTTGTTAGCTTGAGTGGCAGAGCCCGTCGCTAACAATGACAACTGCAATAATTACACAATGCAAAATGCACTGAATGGCTATGGCTGATTCCATGAAAGGAACGACATCAGCCTGCAAAGCTTCAAAATGTCAGTCTCTGGATATTGTTTCTGTCGCAGTCAGCCTCTCTGTCCCTCCCTCCAGCCACATTCCCACTTCCTCAAACACATTCATTGCCCATTCTCATCCTGTCCACGAGATGCCCTCTGAATGCTCACTCCCACATCCAGCCACTCCTCCTGCCCTGCAATAACCCCCATTCCCTCCAGTGCCACTCACCTAACCTTCCCCGCCCACCTGCTCACCTGCTTCCACTCTCCTTCGTCAGCCCTGCAGCACTGAACCATCCCTTTTAAACTCACTCCTTGCCAGATCATCCTATTGTTGCCTGGTTGTTTCAAGCTTGTTACCTGGAACCCCGTCACCTGTGGGCCTGCCTGATTATTTAAGCTTTGGATTCGTGCCTGCTCCTTGGACTCAGTCGCCTGTGTTGGACTGCCTCACAGTCCTGCGAGCCTTTAAAATGATTGTATAAATAAATAATTGATCTGCATCTGCTCTGACTCTGTCATCTGCACCAGCACCATTGTTGCTCTGCTCATACCAGCAGTGACAGTTTCACGTCTGTCTGGGCTCGAAAAACGTGCTGCACGAAGGCAACGCTGCGCGGAAACCCAGTTGGAGGTTCCAGATTTTGGACTTTCCTGTCAGTGTGTGAAAACACAATTAGTCTTGATTGGTTCCCCTCCCTCAACAACTGACTAAATCCTTTCAATCAGGGAGGTCTCCAACATTTGAAATGACACACTGTCTGGATGTGGTGCAGATTGCGCTGCCTGCCAATCAAAGCCCACTGCTGCGACTGCACCTGAGAACTTTTTAAATGTCATGAAGAAATGCAGGAATATAGTGATTGTAAAACACACAGCGCTTCTTCAGAAACAACATAATCAAAACTATGAAATGTTAATAACAAGGAACCTTGAAAATCTTGCTATGTTTAAAATCATCATTAATGAAGAAGATTCTAGGTTGTGCTGTGTAAGTGCTGTTTTACATCAATCGCTCCATTGTTTCCAGGGGCTCAGCATTATTCCCTTTCAGTTTTAATCAATACTTTTCAAGAGTTTAAAGTTAGAAAGGAAACATCTTCTTGGGGACGGTGAAAAGCAGAGAAGCGAGAAACAATAGGCCCCATCTCTGCCCTGTCTTCCAGAGCCAGACGCTTGTTGCAGTGTTTCTGGCAAGAGAGCAGCTTAAGAGTTAATTTCCTGGCAGTGATTTGTAGGAGAGCAGCATCAACAAGCTGCTGCAGACTGGAGCATGAAAACCATTACTTCAATCCCTCACTCCCTGACATTAATAGGATGAATAAATGTTTTTGTTCTCTGCTTAATTTGGATGAATTCATCCAAATGGCAATGAAAACAAGTAAATATCCATCTCAGCTCCCCTCCCGATAATAGAAGACAAAGAGAACTCACTCTGCCTTCGCTTTTTCTTCCACCTACTGTTTGAGAATTCCTCTGCTCGGCGCCAAGCTCATATATCAGATGATAACCGAAATGACTGAGACTGGGAACACTTACTGAGGGAGGCTCTTTATTTTAAGTCGATTCACCCTCGCCACACAGGAGGTTGTCATGTCGAATTTTATTCCGCAGTAACTCAATGAGTGATTTTTGTGATCCCAGACATCCGACGGGACAAATGAGACGCAGAGCCAGACTGATTATATCCTGCACATGAGCATGCAGTAAACGTTATTTTCACACTCATCATTTCATAAAAGTGCTGCAAGGATGCAATAAAAATCACAGAGGCAGGAGCAGACTGGTCTTACTTGTAACAATATTTTTAAATTGTGGTCTTGTCACTTCGACTTGAGTAAAAGACCTTCATACTTCTTCCACCACTGATGATCACACAGAGGGCTCACTCAGCATTTATCTAATCCCTGATCAGTTTGACCCTTAAATGATCTGTGTGGGCGACTGAGCATGGATTTATAAGTTTGAAAGTTTTTGATAAAACGTTCAAAAAGTTCACGAACACAATTCATCCATGTGTTTGTGTCAGTAAGCTATAGCTGGCATTGCTTGCATGTAACTAAAATACTGAAGTGCACAAGTTATTCTCTTTCTGTACTTTTTGGCAGTTTCAGGTCCATTATCACAAACCTCTGGACTGGAGGAGGGCTGACCCCGATTTGCATGCGGCTCAGGAAAATCGAGACGGACTGTAATCAGATTTGTGATCTGGCCAAAGGCGAGGCATATACATATTTGCAGCTAAGTGTAAATGAGAGTGTATTAAATTGCATCAGGACTTTATCCCGGCTATAAGACATTTGAAACGATAAGTGCAAATGGTTTTACACCTCAGACAGGAAGTATCCAGATGACATCCTAGATGACCTGTATTACTACTTATAACACAGCAGAGCACAGTGTCTGGGTCAGAAAGCAAAAAAACAACCAGGCAATTGTGTGATGGACTATCCGTTGCTCCACAATATTGTTCACACGCAGCCACAAATATTCTCCATTCCCCAAATCCCTGGCTGAATTACCAACAGTCACCATCTTTATTTTAGGAGAAGGACATAACAGAGAGAGGCAGAGTCACTTACCACACACAGAATAACTCTGGCAATTGAACAAATCAATGCTAAATCACCCGCGCTGCCTCTTCTGTGCTGAGAGCGCCACTTTCACGTACACTCATACAGTAGGCCGAGGTTATTTTGATTGGATCTAAAACTATTCTTTTGGAGGCCTGAATAACTTGGGCAGGCTGAGGCGACAGTCCATAAAACCGCTGCGATCACAGAGATATGGGAGATAGACATCAAAGGTCGCAAATAAACCCCGACAGAGGTGAGAACTCCACAAGTACAGCCTGTACTTGACCATTCTCCTTTTCAGAGCAGCTTTTTTAGACAGTCTCACCTTGGGTTTTGGCAAGAGAGCCAACCTTTGTTAATTTTTAATGCATTTGGAAACTAGTAATTAAGTCCCCCCCCCCCATAGACTGGGAAATTGACATGCTCTGGAGAGCCAGTCAGTAATTATATTTGTAAAGAGCAGTGATACAAGATACTCCCCTCTGACTGGGACTCATTACACATCATTAGAGAGGCGCGGCAACTAGGCACGAACACGGACCACACACACACGCACACACACATCTCAACATGCACGTGGGCAGACAAGTCACACACACACAGTGTCTCTCTCTCTCACACACACACGCGGATCAATGAGCAGAACTCCACACACTGTTTCTCTTTGGTAAACAAACTCTGCTCTTCAGGCCCCTGACCGGAGCCGTGTCCTGACGGGACAGTGCGGACGCTGTAAAACTCTCTTCTCCATATCTCATCTGGTGATAATCATACTGTGGTGGGTCAATAAGTAATTAAAGATTAAATCTGATATGAGTTCTCATTCATCTAAATAGTGAAAGGTTGAGATATGAAAGTTTCCAAATGGGGCCTCGGGAGGATTGCGGTCCACCCTTTGAAGCAATAATTACCATTACAGCAGCGTAGGGCTAAGAGCTGCAGGGGGATGATAGAACAGCACTAGAAACTTAGTGGACTCCTCTTTAATTGGAACAGGAGTGGCAGCGAGTCGACACATCAGAGTCTCCGAATAGAATTTGTACAACTCTCCTCCGTGTTACCTCTTCCCTCTACAGTTTTTCTCCTCTCTCTCCCTCTCTCCTCGGTCTATTTCTCTTTTTCTCGGTTTGTGTTTTCACTGTCGAATCTGCAGCTGCCACGCACAGATTATTAAACCAGGCTGAAATATAGACTAAATCCACTGCGGCCCGTGTTTTGGAAAACACCAAAACAAATGCTAAATCTATATTTCATAAACAAGCCGAGGGCCGACTTTCAATAATTTTGCTCCTTTTGAATGAGATGTAGATGGTGTTACTACAGAAATGGTGTAACCGAAAGATAAATAAAACATCCATGGCTGACATTTACCAAGGTTTGGTCCAATTTGCTGAAAATTTGCAGTTGAAAATGTTTTTCATTCTCCACATTAAGAATGCTTTCAGTACAGATTTGTTAGCGAGCGCTGTTGTTGCCTAATAGTTTGGGCCTATTATTTCTGTGAAAGGAGTTAAATATTCAGACTGTTGTGTGCATTTCAAAGGTGTTTACTGCATTATTAATGCCATATTCAGATCGCACAGGGCTGGTGGGAGAGCTATATTAGTGTCAGAAAGCATAGTTTGAGTTGCCTTGTCTGCTTTCACTTTAAACTCATTATCTTGTCTAATTCTCTCTGCCTCCATTATTCCCTCATCCCTTTAAGCAGCCTAATTAAAAGAGCTTTCATTTTTTCATTAATATTTATTTATTTATCTTATTTATTTCTGCATTTCTACATGAAACTGCTTCAGCCTGTGTAGAATCTAAATTACTGATTTGTTGTTTCATTATTCAAATAAAGGAAGCCCCGCTGCACAGTGCTCGAGTTGAAGCCACTATTTGCTGTCATCCAGCTGTCAGATGACCTGAAGTCACACTGCATGTGTGCAGCTTTCAGCAGCTCTACACTGTCCAGTACAAACAGTTAATCTACTCCACTTAAGGCTGTCTGGGCTAGATTAACACTGAAACTGGTAGCGACACCAATTTCAATAAAAAAAAAAATGCTAACAAAAGTAAAAATGGAGACATACAATTACAATTTCTCATGTTCTGAGTATTGCAATTTACACTTTATGACTGAAAATCTTCAGACAGCTTAGTGTTAATTGGCCCATCATGGTCTGATTTCTCTGTGGCTTTGGTTTTATTTGGCTTATATGAGTGTGTCTGTAATAACAGTTTAAAGCCGTACCACGGGGAGATTATCAGACCATGCTACAGCGATGGACATTATCGCTCAACTACATGCATCACTTCTTCCCTGCTCATTTCTCAGAATGGCTGCTGGGGAGCTCACCAAGAGAGCTGCTTTGTGGACTGTGTGTGTGTGTGTTTTTCAGAGTGTGTGCATGTGGGCGAACCGCATCTGTATGTGTAGGTTGTTCTTGCTTGTGTCTCCCCGTCTCGCTGCGTGCTTGTTTGCGTGAACAGCAGCATGTGTGTGAGCGTGCTCGGGGTACTCGTATGTGGTGTTGGAGGGTGTGTGTGCATGCATGTAGAATGACATTTAGCGAAATGCGGTAGCGAGAGAAGAAACATCTGACTCATAATTGAAGTGCCATGAAAGAAATATGATCATGAATCTGTATTAGGCTTATGTGCTCAGCCTTAAACCAGCGGCAGGAGCACGAGGCGGCGCGCTCAGCCAGTGCTGCGACTACCTTACCACCCTGAAGGCTGATTACAACGCTCAAAATGATACTCCACAAAAATGACAGAGGAAAACACAACGCATTCAAGACGAGCGATCCTGATGACAAAATCGATAGGCCGTAGCACTCTCATCTCCATCAAAAAGAGAGTCTTGGGATGAATGCAGTTGTGCCTGTGTGATTCAACCACACCAGTCATCTCAATGTCCTGGAGGATAAAGCAGCACCGTTCCTCTGTCACCCCCCTACTCTTGACACGTGGAGCTCTCCTTTAAGGATAAAGGTAGTGATACTGATATTTTTCTTGTTGTCAACAAATGGCACAAAAGACCAAAGCCAGTATAATGCTAACAAGTGTGAACAGCCAAAGCCTGATGAGGCTCAACATTCAACAACGTTGCTTTTTAAAACCTGTTAAGATAAGATAAGACAAGACAAGACAAGATAAGATAAGATAAAATAAGATAAGATAAGATAAGATGAGATAAGATAAGATAAGCCTTTATTCGTCCCACAGTGGGGAAATTCACAAGGTCACGACTAGTTGTGAGATTCAGATTGTTTATTTCAATCAATGCCAATATTTACTAGCATATCAAATGTGTACTAAAACAAAACTTTTAAAAGAAATAGCTAAGTCATTCTTTCACAAATTAACACTTTGTAACTAAAACACACACAATTTAAATCTAGCTTAGTTGCCTAATAAAATCAAAATTGGTTTCAAGTCACAATTTAGTTTTTTTTTGTGTTTTTTTAAGTCAAGATTTAGTCAGTGGAAGTCAGTTCTAACTTTAGTCCAATTTTAGTCATAATTTTCTCAGACGGTTTGATGATAACAGATTTTTCCTGGCTGTAAAAATTCCAATGAGACATAAGACCTTGAACTATGTGTTTAGTCATCCAGACTGAGAATGTGCTCCTGTATTTCTTTCACGTCATCAATAAAAGGCCTATACGTTTGTTAGAAAATGTACAATACGATAATATTTCCAGCACAGGTCGTATTTATTCCTGCATATATCTACAACAACCCTTTATGGCTTCTACATGTTTGGTTGCGCAAAACAATTTCATGTGACGTTGCTGATGTTATAGGAATCAAATTATCGGCCTGTGAAGGGCTCCTCTGTCGTCATGCTGGGGGATGAATTATAGGTAAGGTCACAGGTTGCTTTATTACAAGACAGACGAGACTTTTTACTTACTTACTATATATTCTGCTAAATTTGGCCTCATGTTTCACTCAGCAGAAACTCGAATGCATTATTAAGGCAGAAGAGCATTATCTGGGAAACATCTCGCTTATTCACTTTACAAAATGTGTTAAATGTTTGCCAGAATTACTGTCTGTTTATGAGTCGTAAGAAATTATCTTTTAGACGTAGCAGATGTTTACCGTAAGTTCCGCTACATAAATTTCACAATTTGTTGACAGAGCAAGGCAAACTAAACATGAGCTGAATCCACCAAGAACGTTGAGCTATGCAAACAGAAAATTTATTCCTAAATGGGAATTATATACATCTTATTGAATCAATCAACATACATTGATATTTCATTTGGCAGACACTGGATGGCGTGTCTTCAGAAGTCTTTTTAAATCGGTTATGTTTTCCGCCCATTATACATCCATGACATGCACCAAGCAGGAAAAAAAAAAAATCAATGAAAAAGATGCACGGAGGCAGTGTTGAATTTACTTGTACTTTCAGATAAATGACCAAAGCTTTGAGGTAGCTGATCAAACTTGGGTTGTTTGCCAGGAAAGAGCCAAATGTTTCATCTCATCTTTACTTGTCAGGACATAATGAACAGAGGTTTAACCATCTTTTACTGTGTCACTACAATTTAGTCGTGAAATAAAAGGATATCAGTGAGGACTTATCAAAATTTCTGTTGACAGTATTAACACTGCTTGGTCTGGTATGACCAGTAGTGTAATGCTACCTAATGTAAACAAACTTAGATATTGCTTTGTATAGTCAGTTTGCTCTCATTTCTCTCCTATGCTCCTCTCGGCTAATGTTACACTACATTTTACATTACCATTATTCCATAATTGCCACTAGCTGTTTAGCAAATATCCACTTCTGGATCTGAAACTGTCCTCAGCTAATGCAATATTCTCCTCTTTGAGTTTGCAAAAAAATATATATATATATATTGTGCCCATCTGTTTTGGGAAATTACTTGGAGCTAAAAATGGAACACTATATATAGACTGTCTGAAATGGACTGGCTTATACTAAATGTATTGAGCGACAGATTTGCTGGTTCTGGTGTTTTCCCAGGATTTAATGAGCAAAGGTAACAGAACACTAACTACATCCTTGTGTGTTATAACGGCAGCCAACATCAGTCCAAATGTGAGGCAACGTTCTCAACAAATGCAAACAACAACATGGAAATTTTATTTTGTATTCAAAGTGTTTGCAGCCGGTACGCAACCACTCTAAATGTAAAAAATGTGCGAGGAGGGAAATCAGCTGTGTCAGAGAGATGGATGGAAAAGGTACAAAGCTCGAGTAGTGTGCTAACAAACTCCATTTTGTGTTGCTGCAGCTGTTTCCATGGAGCTCTCTCTCTCTCTCCCTCTCTACTCTCTCTCTCTCTCTCACATGCGCACACACACACGCATACACAAGTGTCTGAAAGAGGATTCAGCTGTGTGACTCAATCTGCAACCAACCACAACTCAGAGAGAGAAGCCCCTCGTTCTCTCTCTGACAGACTCTTCTCTTCTCCTCTATCGCTACAGCATCACGCCCATCTCATCATTTTTTTTTCCCCAACCTCATTACAATAATTTCTTAATTTATTCTAAACCCCAGTCACAACAACAAACCCACATTCAGCGCACTCAATTACCGCGATCCTGATACACGAGCGCCACATCAACAAGAAGCACGGGAGCCGGTCCTTGTATTTACACAGCCGTGCTTTATTCCCTCTGCCTTATTTGGAGTGCATGTGGCAATCAGCGGCGCTCATTACACCTAGCTGCCCTACAAAGATGGCCCAGAAAAACGTCCTTGAAGCAGGAGGTGAAAGAGAAAAAAGAGAGAGAGAGAGAGAGAGAGAGAGAGGATAAGATGCTTACCGAGGACTCCGACACGGTAGTTGAGAGTGATAACGATGACATTTCCGTAGCTGGCCAGGACGCTGCCATCGATCATGTTGCCCGTCCCCTCCATGTAGGATCCTCCGTGGATGTAGACCATCACAGGCTTGGCCCCGGTGTCTCGTATGTCTGCAAGAGCGGCCATCATTAACACATTCACATTGTCGTCCACCCACTCGGATCAAGGGTCAGCTCAGATTCAGATACGGCAGATACAGCACATGGTGGCCACAAACAGACAAGCTGACGGTCACCTCTCAGATACCAGCTGGAAGGATACAGTCTGCTGGCCTACTAATGGAAATGGAGGCAATATTCTATATCGTATGGGCTCTATGAGAAGCAAATTAATGTCCACTTATGTCGAGTTCAACTCTATTGCAGTAATTGGCCATCTCAGCTGAAATGTTGTCATTTTACTATGGAAAAATATTTATCATATAAACCTAAACTGCTCGGGCTGTGTTTGGTTTTTGTGTTGCCTTCCAGGAGGCAGACTCACTTCCCAATATAGACACGCAGGAAGCCATTAGGGAGAATAAAGAGAGAGGTACTGTGACACATCTCCTAACCAGGGAGAAGGCTAATCTGGCTTGACAGTGATAGGGAAAACGCGTCGGCTAATTAAACAATGCTACCGCGAGCCTCCTTTTTACACAGGCCTATCTCCGTGCGACAATTTATTTGCACGGCCTCGCTCGGCATTGCAGGCAGTTAAATTTGCGCTTCAGTTTTGGTAAAATGTTGTTTATTCTATTCCCGAATCAGGGCTTGATACCCAGCTGGAGTGACACTCCAGCCAGATAAAGCACATCCAGAGGTAGGGGGAAGAAAAAAGCCTCTGTCTGAGGAATAGACTGAATTACTGGCTGGCTAGCTCGAGCTGGGAGACAAGACAAGAAACTCTCTCTCATTTTCACTCCTGCTCCCCCCCGCGCTCCGTGTAGCTTCTCGCCTTCCCCTCCCTCGCTTTGTATCGCTTTCACTCACAGACTCTCCCCTGTCTCTCTCCCGCCTTCCCTCCATCTCTGTCCAACTCCCTGCCTTCCTTTTTTTCCCCCCTCTCTCCCCCCCTCTAAGCTCTGAGAGTGGTGAGAATGAGAGGGAGGGGAGGGGTGAGGAAGACAGAGGGAGAGACACAAAGACAGACCGGAAGGACGGAAGATAGAAAGACGGAAAGAAAGGAAGAATTTTTTTTTTTAAAGGAAAAACAAGAATAAAGACATAAAAAAAGAGGGGGGAGAGAAGCAATGGGCTCAGATTTAAAAGGGTGGTATTGTATTCCGGTTGCCTGGTGACTGAGAGCCAAAATTCAAAATCCTCAAGAACAGCTAATCACAGACCACATCCTGCACAGCCCAATCTGCATCCATCTGCAGCCACGGCTCGTCATTATGCACCCCGTCACATTAGCATGCTCAACACCGAGGACAGCTACTTAAATGCATTTTGTAGGGACACGGTTTTTCTGCAAGCCCCTATAGCAGAGCTCTGATTTGCAGGATTTTTTTCCCCCCCGTTATTCCCTCGGTTATTCATGGCCCTGTTAGGTTTAAAAGCAAAGCAATAACTTGTATATGATGTGGCCTTATTTATGGCTTTCTTTATCTCGCTGGTATCTGAGGAGGCTACACAGTGAAATGTGATTTATAGCTGACACTTCTCTATGCACACACTTATCTTAGACAAGAGGAGGAGGGGATGCATGGGGTGAGAAAGCATGGAAGGTACAGTCAGAGAGGGGGAAAGAGGAGAGGAGAGGAGGGGAGAGAGAAGGAGGGAAAACAGCAAAACATATCCTACACAAGCTACTCGAACAAATGGGCCACAGATACAAAGAGAATGGCGTATAGAGGAAGAAGGAACAGGGGGCAGAAATAAGAAAAAGAGATTAGTCATGTCAGTGTTATCAGTCACCTCTTTTGTTGATTCACATCAGGTCTCCATGACAAGAGTTAAATCCCTTTGGATACAAGACAGTGAAGCTCCACTTTTTCTAGTCTATGTATTGACTTGATCTGACGTGGGAGGCGTCACACAGATGCGATATACAGTTCACGCTGACACTGTGATTTGTGTCAGAGCAAAATATACATGCAATAGATCCCAATTAGACTTTTGCTTTGCAGTGACAAACGATGATCCTATCTAGATACGTCCACGTCCGGGGCCGCGGCACGGCATGACATGGAGGTAATGAGGTGAGCAGCTCTGCTTAACCAATCAGATCAAGAGCTTTATCGGCCGCTGTGGACGGCCTAATCTGGCGAAACAGGTGACTAAGTGGCTACCTCGAAAAAGCTGCGTCCTGAATCACTGCTTCTCCGAGGCAAAACACATCATTACATTAACACACATATTCATTGCATCAAAGTGTAGCACAGTAGCTTGGTGCGAGAAAAGAAGCAGAGATTCATTAATGCACACGCTGGTATATTTGCAATAAAAACTCAACATGCACAACAAGTTGAAAATATAAGAAATCAAAACAGACAAATAAAATCATGTTTTGGAAATGAACAAAAAAAAATGTGTGTGTGATAGAAATGTAGATGAAAGCTGATGTGCAATGAGGAGTGAGCTGAAGAGAAAAAATAATTTATATAACACATCATTTTCTCAGGTGCACGAGTGGGATCCTGCAGCATCTACTATACAGTCCAAGCACATAATACACTAACAGCAAATAACTATTACAGGGGAGAAAATAAATGAAATACTGCCATTGTTTGAATGAATGAATCAAGAGTCTTCAGTTTGCTCCCCCTCACTCAGGCTAAATAGCAAGGCTGGAGACAGTCACGCCTACAAATACTGTACATCACAGGGCATGAATTATTAGCAGGATCTGAGGAGCACGACCTTTCTCAGGAGCATCACAGCGGCTCGGGACTGATTGGAGTGTCAGTGGGAGGCAAACCTCGGGCCTGAGCCGAGCCTCTGAGAGTTGCCACTGCAAGTGAAACCCACCAGGAGGGCTGGGAGCACTTGATCCTTCCTCCTCTATTTTATTCCCCTCCCCCTCGTACCTCCACCTTTTCGTCCTTCGCTTCTCACTCCATAGAAAACAGTCAGTCATGTATCTGACGTTAAGCGCCCCCGGAAGCGGCCTTGACACTTCGGAGTGGGACAGGACAAAGGCGAGCGGAGATAAGTGTCGTGGCATTCACTGTGTCAACACTTGGTGAAACATGGTGGCTGTCAGCGGCTATCAGCGAGGTCTGAGTTGGGGAGGGGGCGGGGGTGACAATGTCCCGATGTGGCAGGACATGACATGCACCCTACTGTAGCGCTCATGTCAGGCCAAGATTCACGCTTCACTCATGACAAGTCCATTACTGGCCATGTTCTCGTTTTAGAAGTGCATTTAGTTTAACCGGGGAGCTCCTTGCAAAACAGGCAGTGTAATTACATCGAATTATACAGCAGCTTGTGCCGTCGCACGAGTCACTGACAGTATTCTGAATGTCAGCCTTGGAGGGGAGGGGGAGAAAAAAAAGGAGAAGCTTGAAATGAAGAAATAAACACTAACAAATTTTCTATTTCGGACTAACAGGAGACAGGGGAAAAAGAGCACGATGGAAAAAAAGAGCTGTTGCATCGCTGTTGCTATTTTAATCCGGTGGACTTTCTGCACATCATCAGGAGTGATGGGACAGGCAGGAAAAGAGCGCCTTATAGTCGGAGTGTGTCAGACTGCGCCGTGTTCTCCACAACACTTGACATTTGCGAGGGTAACTGAGGTATGTCTCATGTATATAAAGGAAATCTGAACACGGCGGTGGGTATATGAAAAGGAGACGTGTGAGAGAGGGAGAGTGCGCCTCGGACTATGAATCTTGACACCGCAACAGTAAACGTAATGGGAAGAATGACCTTTGTGTGAAGGTGACTTTTTGCTCCCCGGCTGGTGTGTTTGTGTGTTAAATATGATGTTGGCAACAGGGCAGATGGAGAGCAGTGTGTCTGAGGATAGAGAATGAAGAGAGACGGGCAGAGACGCCGGGCTGAGTAAAATAAAAGGGAAGACACGGTGAGAAGCCTACAAGGCTATTAGCCAAAGCCCCGTACAGCTGGCCTGGATCGAGATGAGAGGAGGAAGCTGCAGAGGTGCTGTCATCCCTAAGACTCACGGATAGCTGTTTGCACCTCGAGTGAACGAAGACTAACCCTTTAGTCTGTCGGGAAAGCCTTCTGTCCTTGGCCCGAGCCACAAAAGCTGGCGTTATACTGTACAAACCCGCTGAAGGGTTGACGACAGCACACCAATAAACACATTGCAGAAGTGAAAAGCCCTCAGATGTGCTGTGGCACTGCGTAAGGGAACGTGCCTCAGTGAACTAATTCAAAGCCTATCTCCACTCTTGTTCCATTCTCTTGATTTTTTTCTAAAGCACTGCGTTTTTACATGTTTTTGACTTGCCAATTATTTTGTGCCACTCAAGAGTAAAGGACAAAGGGAAAAAAAAAAATACACAGATGACAGTAACAGTCTGCCTCTCCCGTCCTTTGAAATATCTCAAATGATGCCCTTGCGGATCAGCCATTAGCGGCAATGCTTATCTTGGAAAGAAGCTGAGCAGCAGCATTCCAAATATCTCTGCATAAATGGGCTTCAAGGGGCATGATTCCTCATCCCTGCCACATCAGAGAGAATAGGATAGTGGCAGAATGGAGAGAATGGTGTGTGTGAACTGCCCACACTGTCGATTCACCAGTCTCCAGCCTGCCTGAGCTGAGCTGAGGGCTTTGCCGGATGGGGATCCAGTCAAGCCTGTGCAATGGAATTAATGGTAATACCCAGGCAGGTGGAGCTCAGCTCTGCTCCCTGGCACAGCAACGATGGAGAGCTTCTCTGGGGGTGGGGGTATATGTGTGTGTGTGTGTGTGTGTTATCTTCTTCAGTGCCTGCTTCTACAGCTTGGAAGCGAACATTGTGTATGTGTACAAGTGCGTGCACGTGTGCATGCCTCACTGATTTAATGGGTGTGGGTGTACATGTTTGTGCACACTCACGCTGGATGGAAGCATTCCTCCTGATTAGAGCGAGAGTCTCAAAGTGCCAAATGACTGACAAACACACACACACACACATACACAACACACACACATCTATTTTTCATCAGTGGGAGAGGGCCGAGGCAGCAGTGGCGCGAGACACTCTAGAGGTGGAGTGGGGGCGGCTGCCGCTCTCTGCCTAACATTGGGCACAGTACCTCGGCACCACTGCCATGTTCCACCTGGGAGATTTAGCTCCTACACAGCCTCACTTCCTCTATTTACATGCCCACCTTTATCTAACAACAGCAGGTAGGTGATTGAAAGCTCCCTTTTACAGTGCAATAACAGCCTCAGTAAAATTGAGTCTTGATTGTGGGCCGATGTAAATCACAGCAACTTGGCCCACATGCTTGTGTTGCTGGAGGGAGCGTCGCGCAGAATTTGAATGCACTTCAGGGGGTGCCAGGGGGTTGACTGTTGCTCAGACAGACAGGCCGACGCACAAAGGGACGGATAGAAAGACACATGGAGACACAAACAGACTGAAAAGCTAAGGCGGCAGACAGAAAGAGATATAAAGCAGAAAAAAAGGTCATTATATTTCATTTTGCTTATCTCCTCGGCACAGTTGAATATTTTTATTGTCCTTTTTATTGTTAATTCATATATTCCTATTCCATTACATATGTTACTTACATTTCTTTGGCAATGTGAGGAATCCTTTATTGTTCCAATAAAACTTATTTGAATTAGAATTTAGGAGCATGTCTGGAGGGTTATAACAGGCAGGAGGGCGGCTCAATTGTGGCAGAGGGAGGAGGGAGTTAGCCCACGATAGACAGACTGCCAACTGAGACAGCATGGTAATGTTGGGATGAACAGACTGAGAGATGGAGGGGGTTAGACAGAGAAACCAGAAAAGACAGCAGCTCTCTGGACTGAATGAGAATATGTGGATAAGAGGTGCATCAGCTAAAGAGGGAGAGAGTGGGAGTTCTGCTTGTGTTCTGATTCTACTTGCCCTTTAACTTGAATACAAATGTTTGATTTTCATCAGTAATGCATGCAGTACATTTGCAGCAGACAGTGAGACTGCTATTACCTACAATAATAGTACAGCCACTTGTGAGAGCGGTAGTATCTAAGACAGCTTACATGGACTTTGCGGGTTGTGCAGTGTGCTCAAGCATCCTTCAGTGAGGAGTCTTTTTATCACAGAGGTTCTCTTTGGGGGGAATTACAGGGGACTGGAAGGGTGTCTCTGAACGCTACTGCTACATGTCGGGCCACGACACTTCAAAACAGACACATTCACCAGAACAATGAAAATCTCCTGGATCATGTTTCGGGACTGATGGCCAGCTCTGTCACGCATGCGTTAGTTACAGTGGCAGAGATACTGCTGGGACCGTATTGTGCTTCTACGGTGATGCTCTGCAAATAGCATTAGTCGCGCTCAGTAAAGAAAAGACTTGTCACATTTTCAGTGAGGCTAGACTTGCACAACAGCTTGGAGACCAAGCCACTGTGTACGCATGCAAAGACTTGCCAGACAAAGGGATCGGCACTTGTCAGCAATTTTGAACGGACTTAGGGCTACATACACTGACGTGCATGTGGGCTTGCTTGGGGGAAGACAAACATACACACACCGAAAACTGAAGGCAATTTGGCTTCAGTTGCAACAGCTCGCCCTGGGCTTGAATGAGAAACACCTGTGTGTCAAAGTGGTGCCATGGCAACGCTTCCTGTTCTGTGATCAAGGCCAGCGTGAGGCTTCGTTCTGAAAGGAGAGCCCACTGGCAAAGAGGAAGGAGCTTAACTACAAACCCTTAAACAGCTGGAAAGAACCCCGGCCAGCCGGCCTCAGCTGGGTTTAAAACCCGACACAGGACCCCCAGCAAAGTGTTAATTGTGCCAACATTCAAGACAAATAAGTGAGAGGATAAGACAACTTGGGGTGACATCTCAGTTCTCCTGCCAAAAGAGAAGGTCCATATGCCCAAAACATGTGCTAAGGTCCAAAACAGCTTTGCTTCAGGCATACAGATGAATCCTTTTCATCAAATATACACATGCCACACAAAAATCCACCTGTCCATAACAAACAAATGGGGCCTAAATCCAGGGCTTACCCTTGATACCTAACATCATGCTTGCATCACCTGCCTTTGCCGTGGCGAGGGGAAGACAAGGGCGGGGCCATATCAATGGTTTGATTTAGATTCAGAGACTTAAGCCGTTTCTGTTGCAGCACAAGAATCATCTCTCACTCTAATCTCGGCAGAGATCCACCCTGAGCCAGGAATATCCCAAGATAAATATGGAAAGTGAACAATGCGATTGCTGAGCAGCAACTTCCCATTTTCTACACCTCTCGCCTCTAATCCTCTCCAGCAGCACTCCTGAACTGCCGCTCCTCATCTAAATCTGCTGGCAGACCTGGTGAACACTCTGATATTACACTGCTGCTTCACTTTCCCTCTGCGCCTGTGGCTCAGGAGCGGGTAGTCCACTAATCAGAGTGTCCCTGCTTCCATCCAGCCTCTGTGAACCCCAAATGTGTCGCCGGTGTGTGAGTCTGCGTGTGAATGAGCAGGGGGGGCGCTTTGTGTTGCACCTTGCATGACAGCCTGTGCCATCAGTGTGTGAATGGGTGAATGTGGCATGTGTTGTATGGCCCTTTGAGTGGTCGGCAGAGTAGAAAAGCGCTATAGAAATGCTGTCCTTTTGCCATTATCGCCACACGGCTGCTGGCCACACCTTAAGAAGGGGCTCACCTGGTAGAATGCACGTATCAATACTGAATTCTTACAGGGGCTCGAGTTCAATTCCAGCATCCTTTGCTGCATGCCTTCCTCTATCTCTCCCCTGCCTTGCCTGTCTCTCTCTCTACTTGTCACAATCAAATAAAGCAGAAATGCCTCAAAAAAATAATCTTCTTTTTAAAAAAGAAGGAGCTCTCACCAGTGCCTCTGACCTTGTAATAACAGTTGCTCCAGCCACTATGTGAGATATTAAAATGACTCAACCCGGGCTTGGTTATCTAGACAGCTACTAGATCCCATCTGACTCTGAAGCCAAACACTCTACTCATCGGCTGAATTCAGATACCTAAGAACAGGAGACCTCACACACACACTCACACGCTAACATTTGATCAAAGACAACATTGTTCTACAGATTGCAACATGACAGGGGTGCTTGATGATTGCATTTGCAATTAGGAACAAAAACAAATCAAACGAAAAAACCCATAAATGATCAGAAACAGTGATGTTTTGAAAAGAAGAAAAAAAAAAAAATTCATGCACCATCTTTGTTCACCATGGAAAATACCTTCATCTTCATCACCGTCGTTATCCGATAAATCCTCGCCCTGTTTTTTTGCATGGGCCCCTGTTATTGAAGCAGGGAGAGACATAGAGAGGCACAGGGAAATTCAAAATAGCACGTTTGGCAACACACAGATGGGAAAAGAGGCAATTCAGTAAAAAGCAGTATTTGAGACCACATGTGAATAATAACAATGTTCATTTAAATACACAATTCACATTAGACAATTTGTCAAGGGCTTTTCTGTTTCACACTCACAGCACATATAACAACAGTAAAATAAACATTCTTTTAATAGGATCCAAACAAAAAAGACAAATTTAAACAAAATTCCATTATCATCATCATCATCATATTTGGAGCAGAGTCATACACCACTGGCAGTTTCAGAATATCCTTTTTAGATTTATCAGGAAAACTGTCCGAATCCAATCTTATACGTTTGGGTAACAACACAATCAGCTCTGAGGATTGTTATAAAAATGAACAACTACAAAGTGTCATCCTGACTGGTTTTAATTGCTTTTCCGAAAATGACATTTGTCAACCGTGGTTTTGTGCGTTTAAACAACACTTCAGCGACTTCCTGTTTTCTCTGGAATATGCACCTAACACCAACCTCTAATAGTTTAAGAGTCTGTAAAAAGGCAAATAAACTGATTTTAATAGAAAATGTGGTTACTGGCGAGCTAAAGAATATAAAAATCAGGCTGCAGAAAACTGTTGAAAGAACAGGGTTTTAAAATATGAGCAAAAAGCATGTGCAGGATTGCAGCTTTGCCAGAGGTGCTGAGATTTGAATAAATCACATGATTGCGTGTATCATGTATACTCAGTGATGTGTGCAGCTACTTCAGCTTGTCTCTTTGCCCTAAACAGTAGGTAATATGCTGTTGTCCTCGTGCTACATGTTGGTATAAATATCTGGGCCCCTAGGGCACCTGTGCACCGTGTACAAATATAGTGTACAAGCCCTATCTTGCCCTACCACTTACACTGTGGTATTCAAACTGGTTGGAGTTTAACATCCATGATACATGTACAATGGTTCTTTGTTGCCCACTAGCAGCAGGGCCTCAGTGTGCTGGTTATTTAGTTGGTCAATGCATCAGTCCATCCTTTCAACAGTCCATCATCTTCTTACAAGAATTTAAAGAAATTTGGTATTTTTTTGGAGAATTTTACGATTTTTTGTGATACCCTGACCTTTCATGTAGCACCACTGTCAGTTCAGATTTTCCTCCTGAGTAATGCCTGATACAGTAAATCCTAATGAAGTTCTGACCTTGGGGTTTTTCCTCTGTTGCAATCACTAGGCCAGTATGAATATGAATTACTATGACAATGGGCTGATTGTCATGGAATTTACTGAACCATTCATGATTTCCTGAAGATGTCAAGCATTTTCCACCAACAGCAGAGGTGGACCTGAAGCAAACATCACCTCCACTAACATCATACATGAATACATTTTATCAAATAAAGCTTCTAGAAAAAACAGTGAAGTTGCTGTCTCACACAGCAAAGCCTTTAGACCAAATCAGATTTTTTTTTAAAAAAAAGCATCAAATTTGCTGTGGATATTCACGATCCCTCAAGGATGATCCAAGTGAGCACACACAGGGCTGTTTGATGAAATGATTTTGGTATAGGGGCTGAATTTCAGAACTGAGAGTCACATGATGCACTCAGGTCCAGAGACTCTTTGAATGATCACAGTGTCAACCTCCACATTTTACATTTGTCACTGAGAGTCTTTAAAACAGCATCTCTGCCCTTCAGCCAGTCAGTCAGGAAGAGTAAGAGAAAGACAACACACATGCAGTGAAGACACAGAAGTGAGAAATAATATAAACCTCTTTGGCTAGTTAAACAGCTTTTATTTGAATGAATGCGCAGCTGTGACTGAATACCTCATCCATTGTTAATTGATAGATGCAATATACTGCATAATGTAAGAGGCTGAGTGTCATGACATTTACTGAGTACATTCAAGCTCTCCAAAGTGGAGAAGCCTTTTGAATTGGTTGATTCCACTGTCTGCACAATGACCTTGTTCTAGTCTGTCCATCAAACGTGTATAATGGGATGTGATGAATAATGCAGTGTGTATGCTATACGATTTTCTATCTTTAGACATCTAACATAATCACATGGCTATGACAACTTCAAGCTTATAAGCGTAACTTTTCTGTCAATCTGTTTGGCAATAAGAAGTCACTGGACTGAACAAAGTTGTTATGGATGGTTATGCAGAAGTGGGCGGGGCTTTTGATTTTTGTAGCAGGAAATGGTAAGGTGTATGACTTGTCAGGTGTGGTTGTCTACGTCCTCTTGCAAAGTCATTGGCTAATATAATCATGTTCCCTGGACTTAATGGTAATCAAGAGACATCATGTGGATATTACTGGTTGAATTGGTCAGAGTTTTGTAACACGTCCACTCAATTTAAAACAACTATGCTTAACAGAAACCAAAGGGGCTGCATTGATTGCATTGTCAAAAATATATAAAAAATACAAAGCACAAAAAGAATTTGAAGGGCTATCAGATGACAAAACACTGCACAGGGATTTAGAACATTACGAGACAGGATTTTAAAACTCGAAAACTTGGTAACCATTAAATCTTTCATCGCCACAATTGCCAGAGAAGCAGCTGAAATATGGCGTCCACGTTACAAAATAATCTTCGTGGAATGTGCGCTTGCATTGTCGCATAACAACGTTGAGCCAGATTCAACTTTTTAGCCAGATGACCGAGTGTATATTTCTAAAGCCCTGTGTGTTGGCACCCCCGCTATGCCAACACAGTGATCTCATTGAAGTGAATGAGTGGGCTGTGTTGTTTAACAAAGTGCTAATCTCAGTCTAAAAATGGCCTCTGTCTTAGAATTTGGCTGTTATAGCACTTTAAGGCTGGCACATTTCACAGCAGCGCCAGGTCTCCATCAGGAGCATCTTCCTCGTGTAGGAAGTGAGCGCAATTAAATTATCAGATGTCTCGTCTCTCTCGCGTAGGCTTCGAGGGAACCTACTGTTTTAGCAGAATTAAAACCAGCAGTCAAATATTCACTTGCCTCAACCACGGTCTTTGTGGCTTGTTAGTGATTATGCCTGTTCTCATGTTCACTGTGCCGTTGACGTGGTAAAACAGTATGGTTATTGAGTGATAGTGCTTCAGACAGGCGTAGATTGGATGGCAGGTGTCGACGGGGAAGCTCTGTCACTTTGAATCGTCTCGTGTGTAAGCCTGTGTGTGTGTGTCAAAATGCTGGATCTATAATAGGAGCCGCAAATATGTGACATCTGCAGTGAGTCAGCAAGTGAGCCTATATTTGACCTTGAATCTTCTCAAGTGACGCCGCACCGAGAGAGTGTGAAATCAAAACAAAACTACAATGAATCGACGGGTTCCTTCGCGTAGCCGGCCTCCAGGAGCCGACATTTGCATCACCTCAAAACAGGCGGCATCTAGAATAACAGCTATTATTCATGTTCCCTGACAAGCAAAATAGAAACCTGTCGCATTTATCAAACCAGGTTCAAAGAAACAGCATTTGATGGGCTTACTTGTTACATAAAGGGTATTGAAATTTAACATTTCAGCAGGATGGAATTGCAAACAAATGATGCTCTAGTTGTTGGCCGGAGAATTTTACATGAATAAACTCAAGAGTTACACACATGTACGCACACACACACATACACACACACAAATATAGAGAGTGCTCTGAGACTCTAGAGACTTCTTGACTGAATCCAGAATTCACTCAATACATGGTGGAAGGGCTAAATGTTAACTGCCTTTCCTTTGCTGGAAAAAGGTTCGCTGACAATAGATGGGCCTTGGAGTTAAATATCAGAAAGGTCAGAATGTGGAAAGGGACTTAGTGAAATGTGAAATGTTGCAGCCTTGACAATTTAGAGCAGTTATATTCAGTCTCTAATCCTCAGGTGGCCATTTTTCTCTTTCAGAGTGCCTGCGTCTGTCTCTCCTCCTGTCTGTCTGCCCTCTCTGTCTCTCTCTCTCTCTCTGTCTATCTCCATCTCTCTCAATCTGTCTCCCAGTGTAGAGGTTAAGGAACAGCTTGGGAGGGACACGTAAGAGAGAATGATGGAGAATGCAGCTAAAAGGTTAAGGAGGCTGTAATCCTGCAGTAAAGGACAGCCAAAACTCACACTGCGCTTCAGCTGTTCCCAAAATAAAAAAAAAAATAAAACAAATAAAGGCTGCCAAGTTGTCTTTCTGCCTGTCTGCAGCTCGATAATGCAAAGAGACGTCTTTAACCACAGGCTCCAGAGTATGGTGGCGAGCAAACACACTGGAGGTCTCTCACCTCTACTCTTGATCCCTGAGGAACCATTTATTCCCAATATTAGGTGAAAAAGACTACACTGCACAAATATGTTAGAAAAACTATCAAGGCTCATCGATCTCCTGTCTGTCATTTAAGTAAGTGTTGCACCAAAGTTGAATATGGATCATTACTGATTCCTAAAAGCCAGAAAATGCAGGTATGTTGCCTTCAACATTTAAACCAGGAGAATTAGATGCACGATGCACAGAATGATTTTGCAAATTTTTGGGATTCTCGTTAAAGGGACCCTGTAGAGTATGTTGTATTTTGAGCTACAGAGCAATGTTTTCACCAGTGGTCCCAATTTTTGTTTCTATGTGTGCGAGTACACAAGCAGCACGATTGACCCTGTCGGTTTCACTCTCTTTGACTGATTGACGGTCGGTAGCAGTACAGCACCGAGAAATGCAGCATAGCACCAATGAGACTGCAAACAAGTAAGCAAACATGAATATGAACAATGCATGACTTAAAATGAAGAAAGGAATGCACTCAAAATGCCTTTTAAACCTCAAGGATACAAGAAATGCATTTGCAAAAAAAAAAAAAACTCCACAGGGCACCTTTAACCTCTTCATTATTACAAACCACATATTCAAAATCCCGGAGTTTACTAAGATACCAAATATGCCAGCCTGAAATTCAAGGAAATGTGTATACAATGATTAAACATTTGAATGGCTGAGTCCACTTAAGGGAGAGATTTAAAGTGAAATCAAGGTTCAAGAGCCTAGTTTTAAGCTAACAAAGATATCAGAAGCAACAAATAAATAGTGTTTTCCCCTTTAACAGGGCTTTAGGACTCCACAGGCTGTGTCCTCTATTCCTTTTTAGTTGGGGATAAACAAAGAACAGAACAGTGATATTGAGCCTTGGATTGACTGTGGAAGCTGGACAGCACAGCAGCAGGAGGCCTCTGAATAGGAACTTCCTGCTTAGGTCGCGCCTTGCATCTCAAGTCAGTGTGACTGGATGTGCTGCTGGCTGGTTACAGCCCTCTCTCACTGGGGTCATCGACTGTCCCAGATATGTGATCGCAGAAGATTATAGAAGCGGTTTTCTATCAAACAAAAGTGGGCATCTGCTCTGTTTTCAAATCGCACGAGCCAATATTTGTTCTCGTCTTCTCGGGAAGTTTTTGTGCTGTCTGCTCGGCGTACAGATTTCCTCGGCAGCACTCAGGGAGTAGCCCCTCCTTCCCCGAGGCAGGGTTGAGTCGGCCAACCAACGGGATTACCATGGTGTGTTACTGTCTGCCATGGCCCAGACGCAGTCTAACCAGGATTGGGGCTCTTTCGCAGTTTCCACAGCTCTCGAGCATCTGGAGGTCATCTGGTAAGAGGAAAAAAAATGTCCAGTGTTTCTGCTGGGGTAGTTAATCTACAGGTTTGGCAAGTGATGGGGCTGTTCAGTACTGGCACCGGGCTGCGTAACACATGGCAGCCTGCTGCCTGTGAGGGCTGCATAAGAATGATAGTTGAGTGGTCCAAATCAAGCCAAAACGTACAACAGATTTCGCTGCACTTATCTCAAATAGAGTCATGATGAGAGATGAATGCTGGAGTCAGGAAGGTTGATCTCGGAGTGTCTCTCGGAAGTGGTGTTATTTTTCAGACAGAGACCAGTGTGAAGGACTCTGAGGACAGATTTTACAAGAGGGTTACAGGCAATGAAAGAGGCATGCTGTAAAACCCAGTAGAAAATAATGTGCATATTGTATAAACAGGTGACACGCGGCACAGTGAGTGCACCTTATCACCGCGAGTCTGTCTCGATGAGGATCTCATCAAAAGGGATGTGATTTTACACATCTCTTTTAAAGTTTGTCAATCAATTTAACAATGTAAACCTCTTTTAAAGATAAAGATTGACCTCATCAGGGTGTGCGCTCACAAAATTGACCCATCTCGAGCCAATCTAGCACTCTGAGGCTGAATAGTGCTTAGCTGTGTCCCCGCACATCATTACCCCCCCTCTTCACTCCATTCACTCTGACTCAGAGCAGAGAAAATGACTGAGCGGTGGAACCGAGGCTCCAGTGTCTGCAGCTCTGTCACTGCTCTGTGGCCTGTGTGTGAGCTGTGAGGCCACTTCAGAGGCAGCACTGGGCTACGGTGCTGATCTTGCACATCGGAGCACCTCTGCATGACCTCGTGACTACCTGCTCAGACATCTTGGTCATGCGGCGCTGCAGTGGTTGAGCGAAAGAAGGGACGGCCGTTCTCTGAATTACATTTCAGTCAGTGTAAATATCAAATCATTTCTGAACAAAGAGCAACGCTCTGTTGATGTTGCACTTCAAAATTAGACGCATAACAGCCTTGGCTCTGAATAGTGTATTGGAAAAAAAGGGAACATCTCCTACAATTGTGTCTTGAGCCTTCCATTATTTTTTGAATGAGTGTGTCTTTGATCATTTGTCAGGGCACTACTGTGCGGTTTAAGGGCTTTCCTCCTGTTTAATGGAAGAAGATGAGCCACATCTTTGATATCAGCGAATCACGTCTTGCACAATGCCCAGTAGGATGCTAATGGAACAGGATGCATACGGGAGACATTCTCGGTAATTCTCAGCCTCTTGTAAGAACCAAACTGCACACACGTATATTCAAACCAGCACTCAGCTAACCTACCCTGCAGATTGTGTTATATATTTCTATTTATGGCTCCACACTGTGCAAATCATTACACGCTAACCACTTGTCTCATAAAACAGAGGAATCTAAGATCACGTGCAATGCATTTTACAGGGTTCACGGCCGGTGTATTTTTCTCACTTGATAGGATCACTGTTGCGTCAAAGGTGCTTCACGCTAGGTAAGAGGACCATTTACTCTGCTTCTGTCACTACTGCACACTGTTGCTTGGTAACAATCACGCAACCGTTTCATTGAGAATCAAATACCACACTTTTTTTTTTTCTCTGAAATTGGTCATTCTTTCATCCAAAGGAACCACAATCAAGGAGATACAGATTGTAAAGATGGTAGTGGATGTGTTATTAGTTCTGAACGCGCACAGTGTGTATGACTCTCCTGCATAAAACAGGTCTCTACTGGAAGCTTTGCAAACACGTAAATAGAAAACATATGACCCCAGTGGTATTAACCATTTTATGGGACAGATCTAACTATTGAAAAAGGCACACATTAAAATCTTCAATGATGGAACCGATGAACTGCTAAAATAGTTTTCCCAATTCACTCTGAATTAGTCAAACAAGACTTTAACTTTGTGTTGGAAACATTTAATCAAAACCAAAGTATGCTTCAGAGGTTGCTTTTTACATTGCCTAAGAAGGATAAATTATGCTTCATTTGCACTGCTAATTCAACATAAGCCGAGATTACTAGAAGGGGTTTTAAAAAAAAGAGAGGTGCAATTGAAATAAAGAGTTTCCAGTGAGACTGAAAATTGCAACCTTTGTGTTTATAGCGACAGAGGAGCTATGCAACAATCATCTCTCTGCACAATAATGTGTCACAAAACCAACATATGAAACTTATGATAAACCATTTTCTCATTACCAAACATGGGGAAGATAATTGAAAAATTCCAAGTGGAAGGGGAATATTAAAGAGATATTTCTGTGTATATTCCACAACTGAGACTAATTCAGAAGCAGAAGTGCCTGCGGGGCCAGTCTGTCTCGAACAAAATTGGTTTACCAAAGCAGAATGTACGAGCGCACAGAGTGAGGCCAATAGCTGCCTGCTGCCTCTATGGAAATCAACAGCAGAGGTCTCCCAGCTGAAGCTGAATCTTTACTGTGGAGTGAGATATGCTCAGGATCGCAGTCTTAAGGCTACTCGTAAGGTCCTGGAGCCTTCAGGCAGGTTTTGAAAATTAGCCCTCTGTTGTTACAGTGAGATTTTTAGCAGTGGCTAATGAAATTGGACCATGTTTTCTCTGTGGCTGTGATGTCTCAGCGTTTGCCACATGGATGGATGAACGCTGTCGTGCCAATATAAAGCCTCCACCACACACACACTATTTGAACAATTGTGAATAATAAATTTAGGCGAGGTGGCCCTCTACTTTTTTTGTGTAAATTTAATCAACGGCTGAGGCTCAGACGCTTTCAGGTGTCGTGTTTGACAAATACTTCCAATAAGCTGGCGTGTTAAGTGCTGTCAGAGCAGCCTGAAACATGACTAAAGTTCTTTGCATACCAAGTCCAATTTTATCTTTTAGTCTTTCAAAGCAGCACTCCCGCATCTGATTTAATCAACAGTTGTGTTAGAATGAAAGAATATGACACTTTAAACATGAACAAGCTATACAGTAATGTAAATAAATAAACACATGTTATTCTTAGACATCACGATCTATTGCTCGACAAAGCATCATAATTTATTTAGGGACCTGTATTTTCACTCCTTGACACACTCTCGCAGTACAGTCACACTTCAACACACACACACACGCAACACAGCACAGACACTCACTCATCTCACACTCATGTCAAGGTTGATCTGAGTCACCAGTCCCACGTTCATCCCAATTAGCACTTTGATTTGGGAGTTGATAGGTGGTGATATTGGCGGCTTTGGAAGGATGCGCCCATCACTCTCCTCTCTCTTTCACTCTTTCAATTCCTCTCTTTCGTTCCGTGTTGGCTTTCTTTTTCTTTTTTCTTTTTCTTTGTTTTTTTTTTTTTTTTTTTTTACATACCTCCTTTTCTACACATTTTCTTGTTGGGTTTCCTGGCACATTCCTTGGATATTCTTTTGACTGTAAAATGAATGGAAAAACTACAAAATAACAGAGAGATCTGGAAAAGATCATGCAACAACACAGACTGAGTCAGACCCCCCCCCCCTCATCACCCTCTTTCCCTCCTCCTCCCACCCTCCCAGTCATCATCAACAACAAGAACAACAGAGGACCTGTTGAGAAAGTAACTGGGGTGTTGCTGCAGAAATATTCCAAAATGGTGGAATGAATTTGCTGCATCCTGGGACACAGGAAGCCCATATTCACATGCACTTCTATTTAAGACCCATTACAGCCACACAGAAGGCAAAGAGGCTACATTTCCAGCGTTTTGCAATTCGCATTGTAATCTGATAAGTGAGAGTGTTATTTGACATTGCTCATTTGATTCTCAGAGCACTTAACATTTCAAGCCCATTTTCCTGTGTGGGTCTCCTCTGAGTGGTGAAATAATGGGGGCCATTTAAAAGAGTCAACATCTAGAAATCTTTAGTCATGGTGGAGCCAATCAAGGACAAACCGAATGAAGCAAGGAGAGTAAAGGGTCTTACATAGGTCAGGCTGATGCCACAGGCCTCTCGTGTACCAGACAGAATATTTCACCAACCCTACAGTAGTAGATCATTCACTTATGAGGCAGGCTACTAATCACTAATGGCTAATATCCCCAGAACAGTCAAGACAGTGAGGGTAGGAAGGTGCACCAAGTATTTCCAATCTGCTCCTTGTGTGATTAGATTTCTTTTTTTTCTTTTTTTTTTGTCTTTTATATTCAGTCATATTAATGAGTCATTTAGTCATCAAAAGAGGAACCTCTAACAGTGGCATGGAAGGGGAGAGTTGATGAAAAGACTAAATGAAAGATCAAGTCAAGATGGGAGGTTGAGATGATGGACACGGACACAGCATGCGCCAGACAACAGGTCATGCTCCGCGCAAAACACAGAGGTGACACGAAATATTTTAAGAAGAGAGACAGAGCGAGAAGGAAGGCAGAGACAGAATAGAGGAGGAGAAGAGGTTTTGGTTTCACCCTGTTCACTCGACACACTCACCATCCTCAGTTGGAACATAGATGTTTAGATAAAGACAATCCTCGTGTTGATCCTGTATGTATGTAGTAACTATATCCAGGTTGAAGGTGAACCATATTGGCATCATGATCTCTGGCACGGCGTTGTGAATATTTTGGGGGCAGACGGGAGCAAAATGAGTGGCGTTCTTGATCCCCGACCAGGAGGAAGGAGGCTCCGGGGGCATGAAGCGCTTCTCTCCCACTGGGGAGGCGGCGTAGGGAACCCCCAGATACTGGTCCACCGGCCCCAGGATCTCACTAGGCAGGGGCACCCTCACCCCTCGGAGTTTCCCATACTGCGTGTTCACAGTGGGGTGGTAGTTCTGACCTCTGAGGGCCGCAAAGCACCAACAAAAACTTAACACCCACAAGGACACGCTGAAATTGGTGCAAGTGTGGGCACCATGCCAGTTCTGTGAGGGGAGACGACTTCTCCTGGGAGAGAACCACATGGTCCTTGTGAGCGAGTGCAACTGCAAGTGACCAACATACAAGCCGGGGCAGCCCCTCAGCAAACACACAGGCTTCCCGCTCAGCCCTGCAGTCCAGCCGCCGGAAGGACAGTCATCAGCCGCGATACTGGAGCCTGCCGGCTTACACACGAGGAAAAACAGTCACCGTTACGCAGCTTCCTCTCCGCAGCACAGGTCCTTATTCAGCGTCCTCTCTCGCTCGCTCGTCAGATCTTCTATCCCGTGCTGCAAGAAGAAGAAGACAGGAAAATTAATGATATTTCTCACAGCCAAACAGTTTGCTTCCACTTTTAGGCAGTCAAGTCAGTCAAAGCTCACATAAACATGACAGAGCCCTCGGTGCTGATCATCAATCCACATAACCACAAACCCGCCTTTGACTTGGATATTGCAATTAACTGTTGGACAACTTGTCTAGATGTGCAGGTGAAATGCGAAAGGCTAAACTGCCAGCAGATAATTAGTCTCTATTTCAAAGGCCAACGTTTACATTAACAGTTAAAAGATGAGTTGACCTTTTTCCAAGTCTGTCTTGAAACAGAAGTGAGGTGTTCATACAAACTTTAAAACTGTTTTTTTTGGCTCTATATGTCCTCCTGTTCATACTGGCCATTAAAAGATCCCCTCATAACTTGCTTCCATTGGAAGTGATGGGGCACAAAATCCAGAGTCCCTGTTCTGTGACAAAATGCATTAACACTGTCTCCCTGTCGAGCTGCAATAGAGGGATAGTAACAAAAAGTGTGAACTTCGTACTGAACAGACTTTTGGAAGATATCATTTGATTTGACTACCTGATGCTGCTGAAGCCTCATATTAAACCTGTCCGGTCCAAACTGTTTAATGTTCATATGGACCTTACTACTGTTTTAAGGCTGACTTGAAAATCAGTGAACCCATTCTTTAAGTAAAACAGCAAGAGCCATGCACAAGAACATAATAACGTGATGAAAATTTCATGTCCTGCTTAATATCATGCAGCACCTTTTCCTATATCTCCCTTTGGAATGGATATGAATAAGGCAGAATTTAAATTTCTTCTCCCCTTCTCTTACACTTTTTGGGATGAACAAAAGAATGGCCGGAGGAGGCTGCAGCTCCAGGCGGCACAGATGCCTCCAGTGACAACGCTGTAAATGCTAATCTACAGTCCCAGGGTGAAGCGGGGGTGACAACACCTCCCCACACTGCCTGATCAATTTTCAATTTCTGTGGCTTAGGGTCCCCCTCAGCTTCACGCGCCTATACTGCAGCGCTCACTCTAATAACAATGGAGAAGAAAAGCCAGCATTTACAGGAGGATATTGCACTCCAAAATGACTGTGTAAATGATTTATAATGTATCAGCAGCCGTTGGAGGGCCACTAACCACTGAGAGAAAGCAATCCTGACGTTCCTGGAGGTGCTGTTATAGCGAGGCAGCTATACCCATATTCTTTAGCTGGGTGGAAGCCCTGACTTCATATCAAAAACACATACGTACAGCACATTTTGTAAATACTGCACACGGGCCCATCCTCACTGATACTTTTGGAAATGAAATGTGTGTGGTTGGACAATTCTGCTAAGAAACTCTGGCACACCGAGCACCTCCTGAGTGATAATACATGAAAAGCCATCCATATCCAATCTGGGGACTAAAAGGCATGCACTGCTGGGGGGCTGAGGACTGGCAAAGGCTTCCAAATGCTAGAAAAGTCACACTGACACAGTCCCTTCCCTGCTCAATATGGACTGTAGCAGAAGCCTGGCAGACATTACTGCCAGATCCCCAGGTTTAAAGACTATATGAAGTACATTGTTAAAGGCAGAATGAGCAGGATTCGATCGCTGTGGTTTGTAAACACGACATTTAAAGTCGGCTCCTCCTACAAGGCTCGAGCTTCCTAGCACCTGGTCAGTATGTTTTAAGTCCCGCCCTCACATCTGGAGTGCTGTTGTTGTCTGGGGGCTACACACCCACTGCCCAAAATCTGACCCCCAGAAATGTCCTGAACACAATAAATTACTTCTGAATGAAACAACACATTGTTTTTAGGAAAACACAACACAATCTGCCCTCTGCTAGGTTTTGATGGAAGACAAGCACACCACCACATTTAGAACTCCAGCTCCTGTGAAACAAGAGTACCCAGAGATTTTTATACTGTAATAATACACCACTGAATACAACACTTACAATTATCCCAAACTACAACCAGTGATATATTACACTCAATTGCCAGTTTATTAGTTGCCTTGTGCTGTTGAATTATATTATATCTTATATTATATCTACTTCATTTCGACCAATAAAAATGTCCCATTCCATTTTCAGTGTTTTAATAATGGAAACAACTTTGACTATGATGCATTACAATTCAACAGAACTACAATTTACCGCCTGCAAAACTTGAATCTTTAAAACTATTTCAACAAGAAAGGAACATTATGGGAGAGCTATTACAGGCGCTACTGGTTCTGGAAGTAAATCAGTTTTGTTGTTTTTGTTTTTTTCCATAGACAATGTTCTGTGGTTCACAATTTCTTAAATTCTCCTGGTTAAATCATCAGTGCACAAGATTAAGAACTTTGTTAGAAAATATATGGTTCTTTGATGAAAAGTCAAAGGTAAAAGACCGTGTATATAAAAGCTTCATAACATTGCCTCCAAAGGTTAATTTCAGCAACAAAAATCTCCATCATGAGATCAAGATGTACAACGTCTGCAGCTTATATTAATTTTGTTCTCAATGCCTGTAGCATTTTGTACTCAACTGAAAAAACAAATCGCTTTGAATTCAAGGCCGCTTTGATTCACGCCTCAGAGTGGCTTCTTCTCCATGGGGAGCTGAGGCTCTTGGGTATTGTAGTATTTTGACCCCTGCACCATGGCAAAATTACAGACAAAACATCATTTCTAAGAAGTTGAAGTAATTAACACTGGTCTTCCTAACATAAGCCTATAGATTATCACAGGGAGAGTCCCCTGTTTCTGTGTTCAGAAGATACAGTTTAATGAAAAGGCTGAATTGGGAATACATTATGGGGAAAAACACATTGGCAGCTCTATAAATTTCCTAAGGTTAGGATTTATTGCAGAGCTTTTCCAATGGAGTGCATTAGTTTTAACTAGGTGTACCTAAAAAATTGGCAACTGAATTTTAAAGTTCCATAAAACATTATAAAAAGCACCTGATGGCCAATGACTACATTTCTGACCCCTTTTCAAAAACGAGAACAAGTCAAATTTAAATTGATCACATCTATGATCCATTGTGTGTTCTGCGGGCAAAGAGTTCCACATATTGATCCCCTGAACAGAAAGATGTCTGCTTTCAAAAAGGCACCTTTCCCCATAGATAGAAGACTTTCAATTGAAAATTTAACTGAAGCCTTCTCTGTTTAGATCTGCACACACAGCAGCAGAATAGGTGTGATAACACTAATTCTAGTCGAGATAAAATACATCAGGTCAAACTTTTTAATCAGGACATTGCAAGGACATAGGACAGTGTGATGGAGTGTGTGTGTTTAGAGGACACACAGCACAGAGGACTTCATCAGTCTCCCTTCCAACAGCATCTCAGAGGTCCTCTCTGCTTTGATCTCTCTACCTGCCGAAGCACTGCCAAGGGAGGAACAGAGAGGGAGAGAGAGAGATTGCATGAGTTCTCCCTCATCATCCCAGAAATATTGATCGTCTCATCACCGTGGCCTTGCAGCCCATAATAAATACAACTGGGGTGATGGAGGCTGGGGGGGGAGCAGGGAGAGGAGTGGAGGGGGGAGTGGTGGTGCTGGGCTAAGTCTAAGGGAGGTTATTAGCCCTTAATGCAAGACGGCACTTCACCAAGTACACGCCGTTAAACACTCTCCTCCTCGATTCTCTGGTCCCTGAATAATAGGACATGATAAATCCTGTCGGTCCAATACCTATTCATCAATATTGAAAAGCAATCCGACGGTACAACACGCCAGTTGTCCCCATATGTATCCCATATTTGGTCGAAAATATATAGACCTCATTCCTCTTTATTTTGGTCCGAGCCCACAGCCGGGTACACTTACTGTAGAAGACCCTTTGTTCTCCTACAGCGCAGAGATCTCTGCATCGCAATAAAAGTCTGAGCACAGAGCCAAATGTACTCCTACGCCCCGACATCCCTTAGAGAGAGGCTGAATGGACTCTGATAAAAAAGGAACCAATAAGAGCTCTGAGTAGATGGAGCTTCTGACTCTCCCCACTCTGTTATTATAGTAGCTAGTCTGCAACAAAGGCATTCACAAAGCTGCATTAGGCGTCTGGAACATCTAACTTCAAATGAAGTGAGCCGTCCTGACCTGAGAGAGTGTAATCACTGATTACAAATGCTTCTGGTGCTGGTACATTATAACTAAGACCGAATGTGCCATTATGGAAACAATAAGAGACAGGCAACAAGACAGGAAGCAGAAGATAGAAACCTATGTGCCCGGGCGCTTACCTCAGCTGAACTCATTAAAATGTAAGAGGCAATGGCAAAAACTTAATTTAGCATTTTCACCTTCCCATTTGTGCTCCAGATAGACACCAATCTCCGTAAGCGTCAAGGCTCCATTTTGAGACGAGCTCTCATCTTACGATAGGATTGCTCCCTAGCCCCGACGCGTCAATAATGTGGAAAACATGCCTGTAAATTGTCTGCTTACACGTGTTTATTTCAAATGGGCAAACATGGATTTCAACACAGCAAAATCAATAATGAATGTACACACATCCTGCCAGTCTCGTCTCGCACGGCGCGTGCTTTATATAAGCTCCTGGGCCTCGCGAAGAACAGAACGCCATATTAAATCAAGGAGATTGGCATGTTTCAGAAACAACATTCATGAAATGTCAAAACCAAACCGCAGCTTCATAAGGCTCCTGCTGGGAACCGGTGCCTCTATAACAGTGAGGGATGAGGGCCCACTCTTCCTCTCCATTGCTTTTTGCTTCAGACACAGAGCCTGTGCAGTCATTATTACTTAGGAGATTTGGCATTAAATCAAGGACAAAGACGCAGCACATTCTGACTGCTAATCACCACAGTGATGCTGACATATTTTCAAAGACGCAAAAGGGAGACGGTGAGGAATGACGGCGCCGCTGCTGTGGCCGCCCGCTAAGCCGTGTGTGTCCGCCGCTTCAGGATAAATGCTGCTGTGAGTATCGCTCCCAGCCAAAGGGCCGAGAAAAGCACGGAGAGGTGAGCCTGGCAGGCCAAATGAAGACGGATTCCAGGTGAGTACATGTTGAGATGAATTCTGTGGCTGCACGGCAAATAAATAATGGCCATTCTGTTAACTGCTGACGGTGCTTGAAACAACTGTTTGTTCTTGGTGACTACAATGATAGGGACAGATTTGATCTCGAAGTCTCGAAGCTGCGAGTGGAGGCAGCGAACCCATTCTGAAATCTATAGTGGCTCTGTTTCTCTCGACTGGGTGTGCGTGTCAGATAGGGTTTAGGTAGTAATGCGATGTGTGACACAATATGTGAGGGTGCAGGTATATAAATCAAAGTGAGCTGATTGATACAGATGGAAAAAGACAGAGGAGGTTACATTTTAAAAAATGATAAATAAAGAAATTTCCCCAACAGTTCATCATCCTAACTCCTATTGATCCACAGCAGAGTCCCACTAGACACTCCTACTGAAAAAAACTTAAAGCAGCTAATCACTCAAGTAGCCCACAGGGAATCTTTGAGAAACCGCAGGGGCAAGTATTGGGTCCGTCTCTAATCTAGGCGTATGTAAACACATTAAGGCTCTACACATGGCACACTCATTATCCAGTCTCCCACAGATACCGTTTGCAGGGTGGGATCTGCTCTCTTGACGACATGTTTTGTGTGCAATTTTCATCACCCTGCCAACACGGCTCCGAAGTGCTGCTGTCGGAAGAGCGCGAGCCGAGGATGGCTTCTGCCACGTCTTTGCAAATGACCACATCGCAGACCATAAACATGGAATATCTAACTCTAATTGGGCAATTTTGTGTTTATTCTACATGTGTCACATCATCCATTACAGACTATTTCCCACTGGATATTACATTCTATAGGTTCTCAACCAGAATATTACAAATAGATAGACTCTAAGGGTGGCAATGCCAGTCTAGTCACTCTCACACTCAGTAAATTATCTCCACACCTATCGGATGGATTGCAACTTTGTCCCCAGAGAACGAACCCTGCACTGACTTTTCATCTTTCACCACAATGAAATAGACTTTTGTGTTTTTTAGTGAACTATCATCAAAACTATTAAATGGATCGGGGTTGGAAATCAGCACCCACCACTAGCGCTGCATTGATTAGTTGAGTTAGTTCATTTTTGAGAGGTCTGCAGAGAAAACCTCCCTCGAGGAGACACAGGCCAAAGCAGCAAAGGTCATATAACTTTTTTTTTTTTAATGAAAAGTGAGAAACCCAACAATAGAGAGTCCTGTTATCTGGTGAGTTTACAAAGAGACAGGCTAGAACATGCTGTGTTTGCTATGTCGTCTACATGCTTCAGATGCCAATAAGAGAAGTTCCTGTTTCCTTATTGGGTCTGAAAACCTAAAATGAGAAGGCACAAAAGATCACAAATAGTCTAAATGCTATATCCAGATAAGAAACAGGGGACGTCAGCCCTGGAGGATACGGCTGCCATGAAGGTACTGAGCAGCCAGAGGACGGCCCAGTCGGAGAAGATGAGCATGCTGTTTAGGAATGCCCATGCAATTGCTTCATCAGATCACAGCTGTGTATGTGTTTTTTGTGGGAACTTTAACCTGACTGCACACCAACCCATTAGGACAAAATTGAGGTCCCCACAGTTCCAGACTGCTTTCTGAGGGTTAAGACTTAACTACAAGAATTAGGTTTAAGGCTACATATTTAGTTGTGATGGTTAACATAAGGTTTAAGGGACTACAGAATGGATTATGTCAATGGAGTGTCACCCACAGGGATAGTGATAATGTGTGTGTCTGTGTGAGTAGCTGGCAGATTTTGGGATCTCCAGCCACAGCGGCAGGTGGACAAAAAAAAAAAAAGAAGCTACTTTCCAAACTTGAGATGGATGGATGTGAAATTTGGTACAGAAATTCATATTCCCCTCAGGATGAATTGTAATAACTTTGATGATCCCTTGAATTTCTATCAAGCACTATAATCATTTCCAGTTGTCCATTACTTTCATGCACTTTCAATAACTGCAAAACTAAAGAGATTTTCCATCCACCTCACCTGTACTTTGTGTTTGGCTACATGTTAGCATGCTAAGCTAAGAATCTTTTTTTTTCTTTTTCAACTTTGGCAACAGTTTACTAAAACTCATAAGAAACTAGAGATTTAAAAAAAAAATGAAAAGATGAGTAGACCAGAAATTCTATGTGATCTGTGTGTAATATTCAGCATCATGACTGAGTAAATATCCAGAAGAGCATTTCCACCAGGCATATTATCACATAAGAGTTAGCGATCAGCTGAATCAGATATTCAACATATGCATAACATACATAGTTTTCCAAATGGTGTGTTTCTGAGCTTTTTCTCAAATTCTTACATCTGTGAAGTGGCAACACATTTAATTGGACTTGGTGAGCATATGTGAAACATGACTGAATTCCTAGAGATGATACACTCGAGCATACCAAGGAGAATTCCGCAGATATTTCTAGCAGCTCCTCTCATCTCCTCCACTGTGAGGACAGCACGTATAACATGGCAGCACTAACATCAATTTCCGGCTTACAGTGGAAAGGAGGATGGATTTTTAGCCTTCTGGGATGCATCCCTAATAAAATTCAGGCAAGTGCAAGGAACCCGAACAGTGCTTGCATGGCACTACGTATATAAAGCAAATCAAAGTTTATGACAATCACTTCAAATGCAAACTGCTGTGTGTTATTCCTGCTGCACTACTTGGCCTAAATGCTGCTTGTCATGGAGCTCCCTGCCAGTTATCAGAGTTACTGCCTGAAAGGAAAACTCACTTATATTCACATTGATTGATTACAATGGGAGATTAATGAGGGTATCATTTGGGATAAATGGGTTATTTCCTGTTTAAACTTTGCAGTGAACACTTTTTGCAGGGTGCACTAATACCAACACCAGTATCAGGTATCCAATACTGTGCTCATGTACTCGTAATCAAAACCATAAAACCACTCTGATACCACTTTAAAGCAACGTGATGATAACCTCTCTTTAGTTGAGAAGGAAGGTGGACGAGAAGCAAAAAGCACATCAGCAGTCTGTTGCAGGACATTTCGGCCTTCAGCTTCACCACTGATATTTGGACTAGCAGTGTCAGCCCAATGTCTCTCATCAGTTTCCCTGCACAGTGGACTGATTAGGACTTGGCTCCCCAGAGAGCCGGCTTAGTCTTCACAGACAGACTAACATATGTGAACTTATCATTTCGTTTGTTCTGCTTCTGTTGTACTGAAATGCACTGAATACGTTCAAGGTTATGTTTAAGTGAAATATGTGTCATGTCTTTTGTCAGCAACAGCATCATGTTGTATATTTAATGTTACAGGCAGAATGTGAGGAACATCTGAGGAAATTAAAAACATTTTTAAACTTATTGTTAGAACTGTAATAGTATTATAAAGTACTCCTATCTGGAATTGACAAGTACCCAGATGTAAGTACTTGTGCTTGGTCTGAACAAATGTGATATTGGTGCATCCCTAAATGCTTAATGTATATTAGTTTAATGAATCCATCCAACAATATGCAGTAGACTGAACAGTGATCCAAGTGGACCAAAGAACTGAGAGGAAGCTGAGCGGAGCAAACATTTTCTTTAAAGCAACTATTAACACTTCACAAACATATAGAGCTGAACTGAGGTTTTACTCTGAGTTAATTGAGGTCTGGCTGGTAATTACAACAGGGAGTTGATCTCACAGAGTTGATCACAATCAGGACCTCGAGTTCATTGGCACTGCATTATAAAATCTTAGATGGATCGGCTCCTATGGCTAGTATTGACTCTTCTGCTCCGGGTGAAAGAGGCCGTGCAGTTGTCCTTGGCCGGAATAACCGTTTGCAGAGCCAGTATCACATGCAGATGTGCAACTAAGAGTAACCCACATTGGTGAGCAATTATTTAAAGGGAACAAACTGTTCCTCCGGGCCAGAAGAACGGTCCTCATGATAAAGCGATTTAGATTGCCTTTGTGATGAATAGCATACAATATACATGTAAAACTGCGATGATGTGGGTAATTTATGATGCTGTAACGTTTACAATTTGGTGGATATTTCCAGCTAGGGATAGAGGAAATTAATTCTTGGCGCTTGTAATGTCCCTGCCACCCACCAACCCCCACTACGAGAACTAAAACACAAACAGAAGTATCCTCATAAACCACACAAAGCCAGGCCTTTGAAGAGCTGATCATCCTGAGGACAACACTTAGCTATGCACCATTTCAAAAAGCAGTGAAGCCTTGCACTGAGTGCATGTAATTCACCACTTTCATCCACTGAATTTTGAATTATGTTTTCTGCAGACCAAGATTAAAAATTCAGATCAACTTGTCCAGAAGAATATGACATTAATTAATTATTTTATATTTTTAAAGACAAAAAAGAAAGCTCTGGGGGCTTTGCTGTGAAATGTAACAGCCTTTGCATGTGTATGTTTGTGTGTGTGTGTGTGTGTGTGTGTGTGTGTGTGTGTGTGTGTGTGCACATTTGCAATATGTGCTCTAAGTATGCTGAGAAAATGAATCTTCCCATGGCCTAATAAGCTAAATAACAGCTTTAATTTAAGGTAAGTAGGCTGCAGTTCTCAGGGAAAACTGAAAGGTCAGCTTTATCATTGGATGTGAAAGGGCTCCACAGAATGATACATATAGTAAGAACTGACGTGACCCAGATGCTGGCTGTAAAATTAATGAGCTAATAATGCATTAGGTGCCTTAGCATTTGCAGCAGCTACAGTAATGTGCAAACACAGAGATGGTCTATATTCAGGAAAACTATGGTGATAGACTGCTAGACTTAATGTAAGAACAGGAAGTAATTAATTTGTTCTGATCTCAATGTATCACAGTGTGCCTTTTCTTTAACTCCGTTGCATCACGTACGGCGGTTTTGTAGCTTCACCTTTTCCCTTGAGGCACGTGCATGTTCTTTCGAAACCGTCCTGAATCATATGCCTAAGAGTCCTTAATTGTGATTGATGATCAATTAAGCCGAGATGAATTTGGAGAAAATAACATATTAATGAACGCAGCAACGCCCGACACATTATTCTGATGTTTCTTTTCAAAGACCGCGACTGCCTGGCTTCCTTGCAGAGTATTCACAAATACCAAAAGCACAGTGGTAGAATGATGCTATTGACATGCAAATGCCTGGTAGTTGCAGAGAAGTGAGAGGTGCCAAAGTGTATTGTTGTGTGACAAGCAGGATTTCTGAATACATAGCTGAGAGCCGAGATGTACACGAGCGCGTTTGACACAGCAAAACCCACAGCATCTATTTTTTCTACATGAAAAAAAAAAAAAAAGACATAATGGATTCATGAGCATTATGGTATGGGCCGTATTTACAGAGGGAGCACAGGGTTACTGTAGCCTAATGACAACAGATTAAATGTGGTCTGTCCACTGTACATGATGCCTGGAGTTTTATGGGAGCATAATTAAGTTTCGAGCCGACCCGACAGTGATGTGCTTTTAACTAAAGGTCAACAGTAAACAGCGATGTGAGCCACACTTGATTACTATGTATATCACAGCATCAAAAAAAGATGCTGCTGCACTAATGAGGGGGTGACCTTCATCTTCAGCGTAAACAAAGACCAAACAAACACATGCTGCACCACATGGCCTCTATCAGCCATTAATAAGAGGCGTTTAAGTAATTAATAGTGCTTTAATATTCAGAGGGACTATATTACATACAATCTTTGACATTTTAGACAATGGTGTGCTGTGAAATGAGCACAAGGTATATTGTTGTTAATTCATAGCATTGGGAAAGCCTGAATACAGACCTATGAATGTAAATACAAAATATCAGAAAAATGTAATCCTGACCGCTTTCATTTCAGTCCAATAATAATTAATCTACATTTGGAAAAAAAAAAAGACAATCGGAAATGTAAATGCCGGTTCGGGCATTTACATCTTAATTCATCACATTACAGGCTCATTCAGAGCTGCAGCCAGGTGGATTTAGGAGGAGATGTAGAGGGATTAGAGAGGTGATATCAATCACCACAGCTGAACCATCCCCTTATCCAGCACCATCACAGCCCCTGGCTGCTTTCCCCCATTGATCCTGCTCGGGCTACAGGGCTGGAGCTCAGGGCCAACCTCACTACTATTTCCAGGGAATCCTGAAGCTTTGGAAAATAGCAAATTTCATGCCAAAATCTGATGATAGAGTCAGATTTCTAATAAAAAAAATCAGCAAAGACTGTGGTGTCCGGTTATTTGGAAGTGTTTAGATAAGATAAAAAGGCTGGGATGACATAGTTAGTTAAAAAGCCACCAGAAATATGTCATGCAGAGGGAAAAAAGCAGCTGCTTTTCCTCCACTGACTCTCCCAGCCGTCAGTGCAGAAAAGCAGCCGTCTTCACTCTGCTCATTGCATGTTCACATTGATATTCTAGATATTATTAGCCGGGCCAGAGAATCTAGATGATGATGAGCTCCGAGGGACATTTTAAATGACAGTGCCCTTTCTTGAAGGGAGAGAGTAAACAACAGAGGCGAGCGACACTGTCTTGTTACTAATACTCATCTGCATTCTCTGAAAGAGTGTAACTGAGGGGCAAGGCCAGGAGGACAGAATGTGACTTTCCAAATATAAAGGGGGTGGGGGTTGGCATTAGTTGTGTGATAGTGAGACACAGACATGCCTCAATATCACACATGGAGGAGGGAACAGTGTCTCCTGACAACAGTCCTTTCGGCTCGCCCTGGCAGATATGTCGACTCTCCATTCACTATTTCTAATCCTGTCTGAAAGCCTATCTTGAATGTCAGGCTTCTTCCTAAATTGGCTCGTGTTCTTAGTGATTGATTAAAGTACTGTAACCCAGCTTTATCAGACCGCCCTGAACTCTGTATTTCTGCCAAATCTATTAGGTAATGCATCCTATGTTATTGCACTGGTTGGTCTTTTCTTTCTACTGCCCCCACCCCACAGCCCCCACCCCCACCCCTCTCCCAC
>JBBMOC010000002.1:2579752-2755458 GCA_037975185.1 Centropyge bicolor
CCACAGCCCCCACCCCCACCCCTCTCCCACCCACCCACCCAAACAGAGGAGCAGCATGAAGCTCAAAACAGTTTGTGACCAATGTGGCACCCTAATTCAATATAGCATTATTCAGCAAAACTGGCTTAAATTTATCACTTGAGTCCAAAACAGAGCGCACAGGGATCTACTTAAAACACATTTCATAATCCCCATTTTTTGACTGATGCCGCGGTGGTACCAGAAACACCTCGGTGTCCCCTGACATTGAGCTAACAATATGGCTATAATTCATGCGTTCTAATGTCGTAATATCCCCCATGCCATTGCACACAGAGGAGACAGGAGAGGAGAGGTTGCCCTGATATTACTGCTGACGCCTGAGTCCTAGACGTTGCACTTAGAGTGTCTCCTGCAGGACATTATTCAAACGCACACAGGCAATACACTAAAGTCCATGAGACACGAGTAGGCCGCTACAGTAGTGAACACACACATCCTCAGACACTGCGGCTTACTGAGGGTACTCAAGGTCATCCAGCAAGGCGCCGCACATACAGGACGGCACCACTTTCTAAAATCCATGCCGTTTAGTCCAGATCTTATGCACACGCACTGTTGTGAGCTACACAGCTGAATGGAGAGGAATGAAAAGACACAGCAGAGACACTCGGCATACAGAATCCTGGGTATGAATTAAAATCCCATTTGTGTGCTTTAAACAGAGTAGAAGTCCACATTAATGACTGCACGCTTAGAACTAGGCCACGTCCAAACACTGCAGGCAGATTTGGCCTCGGGTTGTCTGCACTTCCTCAAAAACTGCACACAACACGCACTGCCAGCTACTACTGTATCTCCCTTCCTATTCATCGCGGCAAAGAAGCCCAGAGCCATGACGACACGTAGGCCTACTGTAGATACAGTACATGCGCTCGCGACACTCGCGATCACGCGACGCTGCAACATTTCCAAATCAATTTCGCTCTCGTAAAAGCAACTTCTCTTCATGCGCCTTTCCTCAACGTTCTTCCTGATGTTTTCGTCGGTGTAAACATCCTCCCTGTTCCATGTTTCATTAGCAACCTGAGGGAGGAAAAAAAAAAAAAGAAGGGTTTTCCTCCCAACATCTGGATGTTAGCTAGCTTGAGCAAAAAGTCATATCAGATCAGATCCTGCTACATCAAATGCAACTTGAGGGCACATCATTTATTCATTTAGCTGCTGACATCCAAACCATGCCCTAAACGGTGACACTTTGAAAACTATTCCTCTGTGCCTGAGCGGCGCCGATAACTAGCAGCGGCTCGCGGAGGGAAGAGAGTCTTATGTTCTTTTTACCAGGCATGAACGCAGATGAGACGGTACAACGAGGACATTGTTGTTTTCTAGCTGAAGAGCCTCGGAGCTTCTGTGAGGAGCGAACACAACAATGGAAATGCCTCCGTGCCTGCTGTAAAAGGTCACGTGACTACAAGGCCTTCCTGCGACACACTAAAAGACAAAAGGCACTCAAAGCGAGGCCCCAGGAGCCAAAATGGCACATCACCTCTTACCAATATTTACCCCTGTGGTGAAGAAAAAAAAAAAGCCTGGCTGGCATAAACACTGGCTTGTGTAGGTGTGTCTCAGTTTGTGTTAACGTGTGTGTGGGTTATTTGTATTGTCCTTTTCATGTTTTATGAGTCGGCAGTGGAAAAAAAAAAAAAGGTGAGATAAATCATGGGAAAAATTTCACTCAGCAGGAACGAAATCCGGCTTTAATTCAAAAGCTCACTGGTATGACAGTCTGAAACTGCAACGCTTTAAGTTTTTAGGAACAAAAGCATTTGTTATGACAACGAACGCTCTTTTCCATCTCTGTGCTAGACTTCTTTTTCAGCGCTGTAATCCATGAATCACTTCTTTATCCTGTGAATAATTAAAAAAGTATCTGTATCCCACACATTGGGGAGAAGCTAGAAAGGGGCGTGATGGTGATGACGGTCATCTAACCCAAGAGGATGAACATTGGCAACTTGGTATGCAGGCATACTGCACAAAGGCGATCCATTTGTGATGGATACAAAGACAAGGTTTTCAGTGGAAGAGGAGAGCCGCCTCTGTGCAGGATTAAGTGCTTTAGATCTAATGATGAGAAAGGGCCTGTTTTTATTTGTTTTCAAACAGGCATTTTGCTCTTGATGGAATAGCGTCCGTGTTCTGTCTCCGGAGGGTACAAATGCTCATCAAAGTCCTGGCTTTGTCAAACAATCTATAAACTCTTAATGCCACATAGCATGAGATACTTGCTAGACAAGTTCAGAGAAAAGCAAAAATCAATGAGAAACAATTTATCCCAGTTTACAATGTGATTATAGTACACAACATTTTATATCGTACATTTTTTGGTGCTTTGATTCCGACCCACTGGAGGGACAGCTCATGTTTTGGGAAGTCAGCCCCCCCCCCCCTCCAGCTCAGAATTCCTTGGTGGGATTCTTGTTCTTCCTATCAATATCTGCGACAGTGGCTGCCAGAAGATTTGGTGGCTCTGGATGCCCGGGGCTGTAAATCTGGGCCAGGGGTTGTGTGGGATGCTCAGATAAATGGGTTGGGCTTTGTTTTATTGCAACACTGCATGTCTTAACTTCCTGTGTCTACCAGGGATTTAGAAAATTTGCTACTGTCCTTGGGCCTCTCTCTGCAACAGCGGCTCTGAGTCGGGTTTGACTCAGCCCTGGTGCCCCAAGATTACATAAATATCCTCTATGAGCCATTCACCACTACATCCCTGCCCTACTGTTTTGGTCGCTTTTTATCTTCAGCAGCGTTTTGTTTTTTCGCACGGGCGCGGGTTGCAAGTCTCAGATTAAAAGGGAACGTGAGGATCTTCATTTAACCCAATTTGACAAGTCCTTTCACACTGTCCCGAACAATTAAACGCAAAGAGTAAACATTTCCTCAATGGAGGATATTCTGCTTTCATGTCCTCTGCTCGGGACCCCTGCTAATGGATTCGACTAAAAAGACCTTTACATGTGATGCAGCTGTTTGTCATTCGTGTGCAGCAAAGCATCGATGTGAAGGAAAAGTGGGCCACCGAGACACAAAGCACAATTATCCCCGAGGAAATATGTCACATTTCCCAACGTCTTTTGTGATAAGGTTTCTTCTTCATGCCTCCTAATGTCTTTCAGAAAGCACAGTGGGAAACAAAGGCAAAGATATGGCTTATTAGGTCAGTTCTGGCTTCCCTTTTACACACCGATCATGGATGAATCGCATGGGTATCATTAGAATCAACCCCGAGGAGTCTTCGGGTGCAGTGTGTAAGGGTGTGTGTACGCTAGCTAATGACTTTCCTTTAGGTAATTTTTCAGCAGCCAATCAAGCAAAATGATTTGTAGCAGTTTGGCAGTCCTGCTGAAATATACATTTTACAGCTCTGATGCACTGCAAAGTACACAATACTTCTTCCGTTCAATTATTTATTTGAGATGGAGACTTGGAAGATGACTTGGCCATACAAATCAAGAAGAGGCTGAAAAAAATAAAAGCCAATTCAATATCCTGTTTGGCGAATTGTTATTCTTCAGCAGCAATAGCAAATAACTCCATTCGACGTCCCATTAGTTAACGTATCACTTGGTGCCAGGCTACCAAAAAAGCCTCACCAATAAATGCTTATTGTCACTGTTTGCTTTGGAGTCGGGGCTTCTGTGAAATTTTAAATGCATGAAATGTGTGTGAAGCAGGTTTGGATTGAAAGAGGATGTGATTAAAGAGAATAGGAGATGAGAATGCAAGTAAATTCTGGGGTGTCAGAAAACGTTGAATCATTTAGTAATTTTCAACATGGCAGGGAGCTCTGCCTCAATCAAAAAATCAAAAAAGAGGGAGAGCAGAAAAAGTCCGGGATACAATTCAGTAGCATTTGTATTCCGCTTGTTGTTTGTGTATTGCTGTGAAATAAAAAAAAAAATAGATGGTAAAGCCGTAGTTGTCCACAGCATGAATAAAACAAACTTGGCAGATTTTTGTTTGACTGGCTTTCCCCAGCACAGAGCTCACTTGTCAAAAGGCTTATCCAGGCTTACCTTTCTCCAACCTAACCATTTTCCTCTTGTTTCTTTTCAATCTCACCTCTTCCTTCTGTCCTTGCTCTTATCCTCTTTGATCCCCTCTCCATTCCTGCTACTCTCAGAGAACCATTTCTATCCAACAGTATCATTTCACTCTTCTGCTTTAGGACTGAACTGCCCACCACTATTATGTCATTCAACACCTGTACTTAAACCCAGTTGAAATTCACAGTGGGCGCAGGCCTAAAGGACCCAGAGAGAGAGAAACCGCAACAGTGGAGTCTCTCATCCCAAATCTACCTTCCTGTTGTAGTGACTTGAAAGGAGAGACACATGCGTCACGTTCCAGGGCTCCATTGGGCTCTTTTTAGCCCATGGCCATACAGTATATTAATAATCGTGGTTCAAATTGCGTCCCACATAGTTACAGCATTCCACAAATAATATGCGATTATGGATTTTGGAGCACATAATTTGGGCAGTTGTAGCAAAACCCTCAAATCTGTGCTACTTAAAGGATCAGAAAAGCGCCTCGAGGATCCCTCTAGTCTTATGTGTTCGCCCACGTCACCGAATTCCTCAGAAACCAAACTTTTTCTAGATTAAAAAAAACAATAAGAAAACTGGTTTGGAAAAAAAATCCCCAGCTCCTCCCCTCATCCTCGCCGTTTCACTCACACCTTTGTCATAGTGACCTACAGCCACCAATTCATCACAGCTGCCATCTTGGGAGAGTAAGCCACGAGGCTATTTCTGTAATGACCCAGATTTTCAGGTGAATCTGGATCGGTATCAATGTAATGAGCTGCAGCAAGTCAAAGAGAACATATCAGGTCAAATAAACTCTATTTAGCCTGAATTTCAAAACTTGACACATGCTGTCGCAGGATATTTCAAAGAATCAATAAACCAAACGATGTATTATTCAAGCTCCGAGAGCCCTGCATCATGTGCATCTCGCCTTTAAAGCGAAATCAATTCCAGAGAAAATTCCCCACTCTAATTTCCTTTCCTGGTAATTTTTTCAGATTAATATCAAGTCAATTTCCTGGAGCCTGTTCTTACACCGACTGATGGCATGATGATGGTATCATTGGAAGAAAGCTATAATTGTGGAGGATGGCTCCTTTTGGGAGGAATACGGGCACAGATGGGCCCTGAGTTTGATGGAGGAATTTCTCTGTCCTCAAAGGCTATCAGGAAGCATTGCCAAGCTGGCAAGAGATATAAATAGACTACAGTCAGGAGCAGGTCTACATGTAAGCACCAAAATAAACCAATCCCAAAGCAGGTACTATCCTATCAAGGTAAAGGGTTTACAATGTCATTAAAGTACATTTTAATAGCTTCCACGCTGTGCTATTATGAGAGTCTGACTAGAATTATTTGCGCACTACTGATCCATATATAGTTTTACTCATGCATTCCTATAATGGTAACTGGAGACTGCAATAAGACACAGTGGACATCCATCAAAGGGCTAACAGACAGGCATCCACTCACACTCACATTTTATACCTGCAGGCAAGTCAGAGTCTCCAGTCAACCTGATTTACATGTACGTGGAGTGTAGGAGGGAATGTGGGCATCAGTAAAGGCAGAGATGACTACTGCTACCACTGAAGACACCAAGGACATGTCTTCACCATTGTTTGGGGGAATTTGGGGGTTTTAATGACCCCTCCTCTCGTCATTACAACCTTAGTTTACGTTCTACAATTACACATAAGATCTGACTGTTTGAGGCCAAAAATTAAAAGTTATCGTGTACTTCTCATCAGAGTCACATAAAAAAAATGTTTTGAAGCTACATTTGAAGAGACAAAGAACAGAAATGCGCAAAAAAAATGCAGAGGAAAAAAAATCAATACACTGCAAAAATATTCTAAGAGGTCGAGGTTGCCGAGGGAGATTTTGGACTATTTCAAAAATCTGAAAAACAACACAGTGACAAACCAATGGTCCCTTACATTTATGATACACATAATATTTTTATTTGGTCTCCGGGATTCTCAGTGGCCAGAAAAGAGAGATGAAAAATAAAAACCTCAAAATAGGCAACTCCTTAGTCAGTCGGAGCTTTAAACAGCTCACATCTGTGCCTAATGCCTTCTCTGTGTACTACAACAAATACAGGTGGAGAAAGTGGAGAGTCCGCCTTAAAACAGATTTAAAGGATATAAATAAACACTTGTACATTATTTACAACTTGCCTTGAGAAAGAAAGAAAAAAGGAAAAAAGGATGGTATGAAAGAATGAAAGAAAGAATGGGGAAAAAAAGAAAGAAAGAAGAAGATTGACACTGACACTGGAATCAATGTCAGCCCTGATTTGTCTGAAAGAAAAGAAGAGACTAAAGCAACTGTAATTCAAGACAAGAGCCTACTGTGAGGGGTCTGTGAGTATACGATGGTCAACCGGTGGCAGAGGAGGGTTAGTGTGTGTGCGTGTTTGAATGTGCATGCATGCGTGTGTGTGTGGGAGAGAGCGAAAGAGAGAGAGAGAGAGAGAGAGAGAGGAAGGATCTCAATTAATCTCTCGCATTACTGCAGTCATTTCCACTCTCTTCATCACCAGCAGCATGTGCTCTGTGAGATTTAAAATATTTAAATCTGTAATCTGTCAGCATTATGAGGTTAACACACACTCGCAAGACTGGTGTCCTATCCGTCACCGAGCTTTCCACTTCACACGGCCCCACATATATCACGAGGCCCTTGACGTGGCCTTTTGTAGTTCTGGCTGGAAAAGACTTCGGGGCCGGTGCCTGTAATTTCTCCGCAGCGGCACAGACATGCTGCTGGACCCTGGAGAAAAATTAAGGGAAATGCGCGCGGCTGAAAAAAGAAAGGGGAAGAGAGAGGGAGAGGAAAAAAAGAAGCTGCGGCTCTGCGAAGTGCGAGGAAGCCTTTAATTGTTTCCCCAGTGTATGTGACCCAGTGACTCTGGAGGAGTTCTTCCTTGTTCTTTTACTACGGGTAAACCAGCATTCATTATTGATTTGGTGGCACAGACTCTTACACAACATGGTCATATGAGTGTTTTGTCAGTTTGGTTTCGCAGCTGCATTAGAGCCTCACTAATACACTCTCTTGCGCCTTCCTTTCACATAGCGCCATATTGTCCTAAACCTCTGAATTAATAACCAAGAATGAATGCATTGAATGGGATTAAAGCTTGAACGACAGTGACCCGTGCAGTATGTGAATATTAGGTTGATGGAAGACACTCCAACGTAGCCCATTTAGCCAGCTCCATGTCATGTCTTCATACTACAGGCTTTTACTAAGCTCCTTAAGAGCCTGCCCCAGGGGATCTATGGTGGGCTGGAGGTACTGACTCAGGCCTTATCTCCACTAATTTACCCCATGAATTAGACGGGCCCTCGCCTCTGTGTCCTGCCAGACCCACACAATACTCAGTCCATGTTAAGAAAATGAGGAGAGAAAGGGGCTTAGCGATTGCTTAGTTGGATAAGAAGCCGAGGAATTGACAGGGGAAAGGCACACTCTGCCACATCAACTTTACCTGGACAGTAACGTTCATCCCCGGGATTTAAAAGTGTTGATTCCCTGTCACTTGTCTGTACATTTTCAGGGTGGATTACGGGGAGTAAAATGCAATTTGAATCATACGGATTAAGGTGAACTTTTCAAAAAACAAACAGGCAGGGCTGCAACCCTGTCAGCCGCAAAGTGAGGGCAGAGTGACTGCTCCTTTGTTCATTTCACACTCACCGTTAAATATTTTTTTGACAGACATTTTAAAATTCAAATGAGCTGACAAGCCACAGAGCACAGAGAGTACAGGAAATCTATACATGAATTGGCGAGTCGGGTGTCACATGATATAGCATGTGCAAGTGGAAAACAAATGATCATTCATAGTCATAGTCTGCAAATAACTTGGGCACTTCCACAAAGTGAAATCAATGAAATGTAAACACACTTGCCTACACTGCTCGAGCGGATTGATTCAGAGTTAAAAGAAAAAGGTCACTCATGTCGTTTGCATGTTCCGCATGAATGAAAACCGACCGATCTTCATCCCAATCTAAGCTTATGTAAATTGAAAGTACAGCTTTGCATCCAAGAGTCTGTCTCCCTATCATGACAGTCTCCAGCCGCCCCCCACCACCACCGCCACCTCTCGCTGCCTCTCTCCATGTGATGCATTTTTAAAAAGTCTCCCTTAAAAAAAAAGGATAGCAATCAAAAATAGCTCCCCACTGCTGGCGCACATTTGGTCACATCTCTGATTTTAACTCAGTAGGCTTCGTCCTCGGTCTGTGTATTATTGAGCATAAATGGTCTAATTAATAAATAAATAATAAAGCGATAACTTCTGGCAGACAGTGAGTGGAGACATACTGTGTGACATCTGCTTTGTAGTTAGAATGGAGATGTCCAAAAGAATCTTGTTTACTAAGCAGACATTGGTCTTTGGCAGGGAAACCTGTTAGTCAAGGGAGATGTTTTTGGGCCACGAACAATGTAAAATCTCTGTTAAATATGTTATGTGCAGTAGTCTTGAGGCGTATCTTTGCGCCTCAGGCCAAAACCAATTTGTTAGTCAAACAAAGACTCTTTAATCTTTTCACAGATTTAACAAATATGTCTTATTCATTATTAAAATGACTGTGACACAAGTGTATCTTGTGAATTGCAGCTTGTTTGCAGTAACACTTAAAAAAAGAATCAGGGTATTATTCAGTAACTCCGTCGTTAAACTTGTGATTTAAAAAAGCCGACATCTCGCACTCATTCTCAGTTCGTTTCAGGTTCCCTTTACTTGGGAGGTTTACTAGAAAAGATTTACATGCTTTAATGCTCATACTGTACTCTGCTGCACCACCTCAAGTCACAGACCACAGCTCATCCAGTGGTTTTAGCTTCCACGTTTATCTGTACTTCTACCATAAACATCTCGAGCAGGAATCTGATCAGTATCAGCCTCGGCCTCACTGCAGTCACCTGCATCCAACCCGCTCCACTCGTCAGTTAGTTGGCTTCAAATGAGTCCAACGTTGACGCAGTTTCATTCGACTGTCCTTCAATATCACAACATTAGTCCCAGCCTGTGGGGTAGCCACATTAACCAAGCAACCTACTGACACCAAGTTCGACAGGCTAAAAAAAAAAATCTACTTAAAAAATGGCAAAACTTCTAAGTTTAAAGTCGGGTCACTGCACAGACAGCTGGAGCTTGAACTGTGACCATCCCTCACTGACTGTCCAAGACTAAAATGCCCACACAGTTTTACAGTCATTGTGGGGACTTTCTGTCACATTCCCATCAAAAAAATTAAGTCCTAACATCCTCAGGTGGTGGGAGTGGATGAAGACTTTCATGTTGGTTTTTGCTGCCAATAACAGAGCAATTGATGTTCTTTGCTTGTTCCTTCAATCTTCACATTCATGTTACTGGAGCTGCATTAGTGAGGAAATAACAACAACAGACAGCAAGATAGATTCAGAGGGCAGGACGGTCACCTCGCTGGAGGTTAGGTTAGGTGCTAATATATAAGAAGGGAAGGCAAATGTTATCTGTGTTTTGGAGTACACAGTTTTTGAAAGTGAAGCTTGCAAAAAGAGAGAGGATGGTCTTTTCTTATATCTCATACATGGGGGTCTGTGGACATGACCACCTCTAACCCTAACCATAACAAAGTGTATTTCGCATCATATGTGACCTTTAATGATTATGAAAGCACATCCTCCTGAGCAAATATGAAGAGACAAGTTTACCCTCCTTCATTAGTCACTGTTCATCTACGTCTGTGGATAGCCACATTAAGAAAGGGCTCAGCTGACACGTCATGATGCACCGTTTGCTTTTTTTGCCCCATACATTCCCTCCGCTCTCCGACTATTGTGTAGGGTAATTAAAAACCTCAGGGACTTTGAACCATTTACATTTTAAGTGGTAATAAGACTGAATTTTCTCTCTAAGTGAATCTCTTTGCCTACACCAACATAAGAAGTGATCATTTTAAAAAAGTCTATAAACTGTCTGTCTGGTGAGACATTTCTAAATGCTGCGACTTTATGAGCATCAATGCAATCCATGTGTTTGCTTGGTCACCTGCATTAAATCCAAATTCTCCACAACTGTCTTTTCCTTCTTGAGCGTATGACATTGCAAAGTTGTGAAAACAGTGCTGGAACAATGACAGGCTTTTCCTCGGGTGTGGGATAGGCAGTGATAGGACGTATTTTTTTCAGAAGGTCAGAGGTATCCATTTGGGAAATTATTCAGCTCCTGCTCCTGCTGCTCCAAGACAACACGTCAAACACAATGAAGAATATTAGAAAACACAAATAACCTTCCGCAGCCTCTCTCATATGTGTGGCAACACACCTCTGCATATACACAGAGGACCACACGCACTCACACACCGCCGTCCACGCGTCTGGATGTGAGAGCAATAACGAGAGCATGTTGGAAGAGAAACTGAAGGCTAAAGAACAAGAGGCCTCTCGGGCCAGAGACCAATGAGTGGCTCATCCATGTTAAGTCAGGCCAAGACGTACTCAGGTGTATTCACTTTAGGTCAGGACGAAGCCTCGCTGACCTTTGCAGCAGACAGGGAGTCTCATGGAGCTTTTCTTGAGCAGTCCTGAGACTCACAGGGTAAACAACAGACTCAGTGCCGCACTTTGTAATGCTCTTCCCATGTCTGTGCCTGGCAGTCATCACATGCTGACCACTTCTCGACGGCCCCGACCCTTCTGCCCTAATATATCTATCCGAAGAGCGAAATTCATCAGGCAGAGTTGTTGGTAATTTTTCTGCAACAGCTGAAATAGGAAAAAAAAAAACCCAGAAACTTCAGAAAAAAAGAGCGAAGGATGGATATTAAAACAGCAGGGAACTTGAAAAATAGCACTTTGCTGGACTGGAACACAAACAGAAGGGCCAGCGAGAGATTTCACAAGCAGCAGCAGCATGCATAATCCTTCACATGATATCGAACACACATACACACACACACACACAATATAAATGGATGCAATTCCCCAGCAAATCAAATCCAAAGAGTCCTAATCAAATTTCATAGGGTGGTCTTTAAACACGCTCAACACAAAACTAAGAATTCTATGTGTCTGCGTGATTATAACCCATTAAGGGCTCCTTTCATCAATAGTGTGGTATGCATGCCAAATAAAAGGCTGGATCATTTCCTAAATACTTAGGTTTCAGGGACGCATTGCTTATTCAACCAATCACCATGACAACTCTAGCGTGACATTTTCACTCCGTCTTTCCCTTCTTTTGGAATTCAACTCACAGTTAATTATTCTTTCTACCATTGACTACAATGAGGCTATTTATCTCTCAGCTTCTGCCATGTGTCCAGGAATTTGAGATCGTAAAAAAAGAAGAAGTAGACGCAAGAGGCCTACGTGATCATTCTGGCGGTTTAAATTTAGCTCTGTGCTCTCTCCTTCCGCAAGCAATTTGTTCTGTGTGGTTTCAAAGGAATTACAAAGGATGGTGAAAGTGAGGTTGTTTACTATGAAAATCCAGCAGAGTCATGGAATAAGAGCAATGCCATCATATAATTAGGGGAGGCAGATTTAGAGGCTGTTACATCAGAAAGAATTTCAGTGGTGAGGCATGAAAATAATACCTGCATGCACCACATTAATATAATATATCCATGCAAGTTCACTCTCTCAATGACAGAAAGAAATATCCTTAATTACAAGCTCATCCATTACAATTAAGCGTGCAATCCAAGCGAGCCACCAATCCATCCATAAACTTGCAATCAAATCAATTCATGTGGAAAACTTCAAAAAAAAAAAAAAAAAGAGGAAAATGAGGCATCCCCATGTATGCATGTGGCACATTATCCTGCCCCTCACCTCTCCAGATGGAGGCACATAGCTGGATGCAAACTGGTGGCAGCTCCCACTCACATTATGAAAATCTTTGATCTGATGTCATCCTGGATTTGATTCACTTATTCTTTAGAGCATTTCAATTTCATTTGTCCAAAGCGAGTATATTTCTTTTATTTGGAGAGAGAGAGAGAGAGAGACAGAGAGAGAGAGAGAGAGAGAGGCTCCATCACACAACATGTCTTTAAGCCCAAGTAACAAGTGCCTTAACAGTGATCCCCGAGGCTTTATTTTCTGCATAGATCTTTACGGTGCACATGTGTTCTAACATGCAACATGCGCAAAAAAAAAAACATATGCGCGCGCACACACATACAGGCTGATCCAGCCTGCAAACACACACACGAGCTCAGTGCGTCCAAGTCACAAAAATCCAAATGCGTTTTGGAAGTGGACGTGCTGCGTGTGCCGGCTCACTGCGCTGCGCTGCATCACCAAACACCCTCTTTCTCTTCACTGCAAAAACAGGGAAAAATAAGTCCTGTAATTTGAGTCCAAGTGTCCCTGATGTGCTCATCTCACCCCCCGTCTCCTCTCCTCTGCACCCCCCCCCCCAACCTTAATTCAGCCTCAAGACTTCCTCCCTCAGCTGCTCATCAAGTATCATGAAATGACTCACCTGCCTTGTCGAGATGTAAATCCCCCCATGCCTTGATTTTCTGCAAACCAAAAAAAAAAAAAAGAAACAAACAACTGTTTCACTGTTTCGGGCTCTTCACGTGCAGTCGGGTGTTCATGTACTCCAAATATCCACACAGTGTTCGCACTGCTGTTTTCCCTTAATGACCTTCCTCTGAAGCTCTCATTATCCTCATCCTCCTCTTTTAATGAACGTCTCCCATGTTGTTGCTGAGGTTTTTTTTTCTTCTTCTTCTCCTCCTCTCTCCCACAGTCGAGCTCTCCTCCCGGTCCTCCTGGTGCGTTTGGATGCTCTCGCCTCGACTCTCCGGCTCAACGCGAGCTGGGCGGGAGCGCGCGGCGCGGCCCCGGCTGGAGATGGAGGAGGAGGAGGAGGAGGAGAGTTACTAAGGTAACCAAGGGCACACGCATCATACATGAAGAGGAGGATTTATGCCTCCAGACCATCCTCTGCCCTCCTGCTCTCACTGCCTCTGACAGGTCTGCAGAAATGGGCTCTATTTCAGATTCCACCCAGGGGCCACACTTCTCTCACAAAAAAGCACCACCCAGGGAAAGTTGGTGCAATAGAGAAATTCTCAAATTTTCAGAGTTATTAAGCCTTCCGGGACTTTCCATTTTAAATCAAGAAATTGTGGTAAAGATATGCTGTTTACAAAGATAACACACGCTTAAGAGGACTTTTATGAGGCTGGAGCAAAATTCATGAATGAAGAAGAACGCAAAAAGTTCCTCAAATGCTGAACAGGCTAGTTAGAAGCCCAATAAACTACAGGGTGGTTCTTTGCAGGGATGTGGTTGATCTTGCATTTCTCACTCAATAAATTAACGCAGGGCTATTAAAGCTGCTTCACAACCTCGATTCAGTGGTCGTGATTGCGTGCCAATAAAGTAATAGGGAGAAATATAAGGGTGGCGGCTGCTGTGACATGATATTAACAGTCTTCTTTAAAAACGTCCAGAGTTACTTATAGAGGTGGGGAAAACGAAACGTGAATCAAATTGATTAAGTTCAAATAAACTGAGGGATGATTAGGGATTTCAAGCATTTCATCAAATATGATCATAAACATGTATGAGAGGGCTTTAACTTGACGACATTTTCAGACTCGTACAGTGTGGTTACCTGTGTGAGTCAAACAGGTGAAGAATAGAATACCTTTGATCCGACTGTGTGAAAATGAACATCACGCTTTGCAGCAGCTCTCTATTAAACCTTATTTCTGCTTTACATTCTCTGAGACATAGCTGACACGCCACCATGGATTTTTTTTTTTTATTTTAATGCAAACGGCTCTCATATGTTTCTGACTGTGGATTTATAGTGTGTTTATTGAAATGCTCTGGAGAAGATAAGCATCTCTATGATATGATTGCGCATGGTTTTAGACCTACAGTAGCCATATGATGCTGTGGAACACTTTATCCCTCCGCATACAGTAAGCCTGCTCCCGCTGTTGACATTTTTAAGTCTTGCTTGAAAACCCATCTCTTCTCTTGGCCTTTTAATCCAATCGAGATCAATACAGCATCATCAGTGCTCTGACTTTCTGTGCTGTTCCTTTATTGTCCTTATGTCTCTGTCTATATTGTCTGTGTGTTTCTCTGTTTACTGAGGATGATCAACATTATTTGTCTTTAAATGTCCTCTATGGATAAAGTAAGGCCTGAGTTTGAACTTTATAGGTGGTCTCTATCAAGATCAAGCTGAAGCTATTTAAACTGTAAAAACACAAAAACCAATGCATAGTCAAGTCTTCAATGAAGGCAAGAGAAATCTTAACAAAAACTTACAGCAGGGTCGGGTCCAGGAAAATCCAAAACCACAGACATCAGACAAGGAGTTGATCCAAAAGGTGACCAGAGCACGGACGGGTATGAAGGGACAAAGGAGAACAAGAACAGCAACAAGAACAAACAATCCGGCAAAGGCCGATTGAAATGAACTGACTTATATAGAGTCCTGATAGGTGATTGGCTGCAGCTGGGAACACAGGTGACAAGATGAGGTGGGAGTGGCTGGTAGGTGAGGTGAGGCAGAGGCGGGGTCAGTAGAAAAGTACTGGGACCTGAGGTGAGAAGCTATGGCAGGTGAATAGTGACAGGCTGACAGACAGAACTTAGACATGACTATGACTAGGCAAGACAAGGCATGACAAGGCTAGGATATGACAAGACTAGGGCAAGTGTGACAGAACTAAACAGATTGAAACTAAGGCCGAACCGGAACCATGACAGAACTATGACATAGGACGCAGACACAAAACTAAGACAGAACATGGCAGGACCGATACAGACATGAACAGGGCTCAGTCATGACCACAGACAGAGAGTGGACACAGACAAAGCAGAGAATGACCGGAGCTGAACAAAAACATGTCAGGCAGAATGTGCATAGAACAAAACCTAATGCTGGCTAAAAACTAACATAGAACCAGAGGCCTGACTGGCAGAACTGTGACATAAACATTAACAAGGATTAAGTATCAAATGCATTTTGGGACACTTTGAATAACAAACAACATTGTTTTAAGGTTTGAAGACATCAGTTAACCACAGAAAAGAATTACTAATAAGTGACCAGTGCAGGTCTAAATAAATATAGGGTCACTTTAAACTATTTAATCAACAAGTACAGCAGCCACTTATCAGTAGAATGAAATGTAGTGTTTGGAACAGAAAACCAGCATCGATATATAACTGTATTACTATAACATAAAGTGAAGTATCCAGTGTTAACAAGTGTCATAACTAAAAAGCTGCCATTTTTTACTGACATTCAAAACCTACAATACAGGAGAAAATACGCCATAAAGAACAGATACTGATACAAACCTCAGCAATGCAGCCATAAGGCATCTTATGTTTTAGCAAGACGCAGGCAATGTCCTGTACAGATATGCATAGGCAACAGCATCTTAAGCAGACCAACAAACTAACATCGCAGGACTATTTTAAAGTGGTCTTTAAAGCCTAATGTTGAGGGGCTTGGAAGCAACACATGGGCTGTGTTGAAGTTCTGCAGGAGCGTTGTTCATAACTCGCAGGGACCATTTTTCTTTGAAAGAGAGTGTCAACTCAGTCGCAAACAGATGAATGCCATGCCTGAGGCGACTGGATGGGTTAGTTCAAAAGCATGCCGCAGAATAATATTTACGCCTTGGGAGTCAGCGCGAGCATCACAAGGTCCAAATGCAGGCGTGGCAGCTCTCCATTCACTGTCCAACAAACCCTCTGAGACAAATGATGAAACCTAGTATTTTAAAGTGTTTTGAGGTTTCAGACCCTAAATGTTGTCAACATTCTATTTAAGTAAAAGTAAGTAGTAAAGAGAGAACAGGAATCTATGAGCACACAAAAATAGCCTCATTGATGATCAGTCAGTATTACCACACCCAACATTCATGAAGGCAGAACATTTAAAATAGGTGGAAGAGACAGTACAAAATACTTCTCAGGCTGCAGTAAATCATTTGGTCTCTTGGTAGATTGATGTGAAACTGCTTTCTTTGATCTACTTTTATGAGATAATAATTTAGAAACTGTGTGAAAAACAATCATTTTGTTTGCTATATTCCATATTTGAACGTGATTTATTAGAATTTCTCAGCTTCTTTTTTAGGGACAAAGGCCATTAATGAACAATAAAAATGTAAATGAGTTGGAATAATCTAAGTCCTAAATGGCACATTTTTTTCAGTTGTCTCTTGCCAGATGTTTAAAAAGTACATTAAAATGATGTGTGTCGAAATTTTAACAGCTGAAATATAAAAGTACACAGCAACACAGACTACAGGAAGCACAGTGAAAAAGCAGAACACCAAGGGAAAAAAAACATACATGGAACAACAAAGCTCTGATCTGTCTAATATTGTACAGTCAAGATTAAGGAGGAAATGTCAAGAAGGAGATGCAAGAAGGAAAAGATGAGTAAAGAAGACAGGCGAGCAGGACAATAGAGTCAGCAGAACAGAGGAAAACTGACGCTGTGATGACCATGAGTGTATCAATAAAGAATATTTTCAGCTACATTGAGGAGGAATGGTGAGATTTTACGGTATCAAGAATTTGTTGTTCTAGCATTAATGAGATCAGTTTCACCTTGATGGTTACTTGTGAAGAGGATCGTCCACTTCAACTTCTAAATGTATTTTTTTTGGCAAAATGGAAGCTATCACTATATTGATATGTATGATTCCAGTGAGAAACATGGTGTCCTCTCTTAGAGGCAGAAGAGTACAGAGGATCAACAGAGAGCTTCATCACATGGTGCATCACCTGTAGCAAAACCCACTGAGCTTGTGGTGGACTAGTCTATGTCGTAATGCTGGTTTATTTAGCACATGTGACATCTATTGCATCTGTCCGTCCTGGGAGAGCGATTCCTCCTCTGTTGTTCTTCCTGAGATTTCTTCCATTTTGCCCATTAAAGGGAACTGTTTTCCATCTGAGCCAATCTAAGAATGGAGGACGCTGTTCGCCGTGCAGAATCTCCTTGAGGCAAATTTTTGATTAGCGATATAGGGATATATAAATAAAATTGATTTGACTTGACTTTGTTATGCTTTGCTGTTCTTGTTCTGTTGTGGGTCTATTAGTGTGTACATTCATTGAGAGAAACAAAAAACAGACTCAAACAACACAAGATCGGAGCCATGACAGTAGACAGTGCTTCACATATGGATGTTTGGATTCCATATGGATTCCATATGGATGGATACAAAGAAGCAGCAGATTTTAAAATACACATTATTTGCTGTGGATCCCTTTTGTGCTTGAGTTACGGTGTTGAATAATGGAAAGAAAAACATTTTTACAGAACGCTGTGAGGTCAATGCAGTTGACCTTTGACCTTTTGGGTATAAGCTGTCATCACTTCATCATTTTTTTATCAGACAATTTGTGTAAAATTCTTGTCATAATTGGCATATGGATTTTGAATTCTTGTGATGGCCGAAAACATGTGAGGTCACAGCGACCTTTGACCTTCGACCACCAAATTCTGATCGGTTCACGTTTGAGTCCAAGTGGATGTTTGTGCCAGATGAAATTCCCTCCGGGCGTTCCTGAGGCATTTTTTTTGTCCCGAGACTGTTCTGCTTTGACTATTGCTTGTTGTTCTGCCAGTGTCTGTAGTAAAGTCCACATAGAGAGGAGGCTGCTGTGTGTGAATGGGCCAGTAGGATGTAAGACTTTCACAGAGAAGCCTGGGGTGTCCTGTCTGAAACCAAACACTGAATTATATTTTTTATACTTACCAGCAGCTGATTTATAATCACAGTAACAGCTTGGTTAGCTTTAGACTTATGTTTGGGAAAAGCTCAGTTTGCATTAAAATAGACTCTTCACACTTGCAACAAGTAGTAGTCAGTCAGAGCAGAAGAGTACTTGCTAATCGCAGCACAATAGGGAAGGACAGTCTGGAAAGGACTTGGAAAAAAAAAAAACATGTTCCTGAGATATCGTGTTCATGAGCAAGGGATGGACATGAGGTCTCAGTGGCCTTTGACCTTTGACCGCCAACATCTAATCAGTTTGACGTTCGTGCCAAATTTAAAGAATTCCCCTCTAGGCGTTCCTGAAATATCACGTTCACGAGAGTGGCTGATGGATGCACGGACGGACAGACAACCCGAAAACATAACGCCTCTGGCCACAGCTGTTGCCAGTGCAGAGGCGTTTAATACAACCTGATCTCCAATAAAAGAATTGTTATGTTCCTTGAGTCACTTTCAGGTTTAACATTTTCCCCAAACCAGCCTTGTCTTCTTTTGTTGTAGTCGGTGTTTTCTGTTCAGACTGTCTTGATCTTCACAGAAGTCCTTAGAGGAACTCAATAAAAAAGCATCTGAATGTGTTACAGATTCAGTAGTAGTACATAAAAAAGTGGAGCTTTTTCATTCAGCCTACACATTTGCTAAAGCTCTCCAGCAGTTCTCTACTTCTGCGTGAGCCTTGTTATTAATTTTAAATCGTATTGTTGTTCTGTGATAATGTGCTTATCTTTTACCCAAATGAATCATGTAATTTCTTTAGCTGCTGAAATATTTTTTCAGAGACGAGGATCAATAATTCAATCTGCTAATGCTGCATGTGATTGTTACCATCCCCTAATGCTTTCATGTAAACAGCCCCAGAGCTGAATGTGAAACTCCAGACAGAGCTGGCTGTCAGGATTAATAAAGCCAGATAACCCAAAGATAGTCAGGCTGAGTCGAACTCGAAGTGGACATCTGTGGAAATAACAAAACCCCACTGTGATATTTTTTAATCAACGACAACATCCCTCATGAAAGCATCTTCATCTATGTCACCATGAGACAGTGCTGCTTCATCCTGCACATTATTTCCATCTTTATTAAAGCCCATTGTTTGAACACAGTGGGCATAACACCACCATCAGCTGCCTCTTCTCTGAACCAATCACAGCTGAGAAATCCTGAAAAACTTGTTAGAAGCATGTTTTATAGTAAGAGTGGGCCTGTTCATCCGACTTTTATTACGTCCCCGATGAATTATCATGGAAGGCAAAGTGATTCCAGTGCTATATTTTACAATGCCCAGTGCACCAGGTTTCTTTAATGTGAGTGCAGCGCCTTCATCTATATCAGAGTCCTGCAGGAATTATGAAGGTTTTCTAGAGAAATGGTTGGTCAGAAAGCAGGCGTCTCCAATAATTTCATCTTGGCTCTGCCTCATCCAACCTGATTTGAAGCAGGTTGATATTAACTGAAAATGCTCCGGCTGACTATTCTCACTAATCTCAGTTTGTTACATCATTGTCCTCCTTGTCTAAAGTTGTTCAGACTGTTTTACCCCCTCTGTTCATTTATTTGGTCAGAGAATCTCTGTTATGCTTAAGACTACACTTGTGTCATTATGTTGCATTTACAGGCCTGTAGGGACTTCAGGCTAAGTTTAACCCGCTAATCTAGTAACAGAGCGTATTGTTTCAAGCTCTGCCTTGTGCCTGGGTCTTATGACGCCTGTGATTTTAGGTCAACCTTTTACTTTGAAGCATGTATCTGTCTCCGTGTCCTTCTGTGCTGGCATCCTCACATTGCTGACATTTATTGAATTGTTAATAGTGAAACCCTTGCCTTGATGGGACTAATGCGTGCATTCATTTTCGTGCACAAAAATTCAAAAAAGGCTTTTACAGTATCATTGTTAAAAATGATATAATACATGGTAAAAAATGGATGGTAGCCTCTGGTGTGTCTCTACTTTCAATTCTGTGAAACTCCTTTTCCCCAGAAGCTTGTAATTTACTGCAGCTTGTAATAAAATCATTAAAATTGATATCTTTTGTGAAATGATTAATATGTTTGATAAGCGGCCACATAATGAGAAGGATAATGCAGCTTCAAATTGCCAGTGATCACAGATAAAACCCTTGGCTCGTGCTGTTGTGTGGTCAGGTGCTCTCTAAGGACTTGGACAAATGCATTCTCTATAACTGGGTAATATATTTGGGTTCCCCCAAGATGAAGAGAGGCTGCGAGCGGATGAAAGCGCTGAAGAGAGACAGGATGCATTTCCAATCAGTACACACTTTGAATACTAAAACAAATGATCAGGACCTGATCGTGGCTCTTCATAGCTGTATGTACAGTCTATTTGTTTTCACTGTGAAGCAAAATGGATCCGTAGCACAATACGTCCTCAGCAGGGTGCGGGCACGCCGCCTCGTTTTATCCTCACATGTGATCTCTTTGATCAGATATGTAGGTCAGAAATTATTAGATACCAATCATAAACACAAACAAGACAAGTCTAGTTCAGACTGAGCCTGCGGGGAACAGCATCAGAAACAGAAATCTCTGACACATGAATCTTTGTCCATTAATGGCTCTCAACCCTGTTTTTCATACGCCTCCAGAATAGACTGCATTTTGAGCTATGGGGAGAAGTTCTCTGTCCTAAAGCAGATGCTGTTGTGTAAGCAAGTACAGATTTCACCTACATATACTATATTAAACATGCAGCAGTAGAATTTGACTCTCTTGAATTTGCTCTCCTGATCTGTTCTGAGCGCTTTTGTCAGTTTTCTGCAACAGATGTCCGGAGCAGAGCATTACACAGCTCTCACGTGGGCTACATAAAATACTTGCTGCTTTATTTTGAGTCATTTGCAGCCTGTTTGTCGTAGCATTACCCCAGAGACCAATGCTATAATCTCTGTCAGAGCTCCACCGACTTACTCAGCACATTTCAGGCCCTTCAACCTTTGGTTTGCAGATCGAATGTTAAAAATAGAAAGTGAAAGAGGGGGCAGATGTAACACCATTCATATCACAGCCTTATCTGGCTGTGACATTATGCCAACTATATTTAAAGGCAATCTCCTCTTGGTAGGGCTGAAAATGTGATGAATGAATGTTGACCTTATGATTCATCACTTTCCCTTTTAGTTTGTTGTTTTCCTGTTTTTGTTTTGTTTTGTTTTTACTTTATAAGAAAAATGTTAAGGATCAGTCACCAGGACAAGCACATAATTAAAAATGGTTGTGATGCAGTTTAAAGCCTGCAAGGCCAAAAAGAAGAATAAACATTGGCTAAATGAGTAAAATGTGAAGCGTAGATGGCTGTTTTTCTCCTTCCAAATGGCATGAAGAGCCTGCTTTGCAAGCCTGAAAATTCAGCTTTTCACTCTTCAGACTTTGTGGTAATCTTGATGATGGTGTAATACTTTGAAGCTTTTACGCACAGTTCATGTCCACAGTCAACTCACGTTAATCCCCCTGTAAATTGTACATACCCTTTCATCATTTCTCCTCGTAAACACCCATTTTCAGCTTGGCTGAACTGCTTTTTGTGGTTTCAGAGCACATTTATGATATTTTGAGGCAGTGGCCCCTCGCAGTGATTGGGTCTCAGGCAGAGGCTGATTACGGCATCCAACATCAGGCACTTTCCCAGGTAGCCTTGAAAATCAGATCTCCCCAGGACCCAAATAGTGGAGGAAACAAAGAGTTTTAATCAAGCTGTTGATGCATGCGCTTAATACTAATGTTTTCATCAGATACACTTTTCCCTGGTTTACTTCCACACTGTATATATTAGGACACGCTTTTCTGTACAATAATCTTAACGGCATTATCACGGAAAAGGGTTAGTCACAGCATGTGTCACTGCCCAGGGTGGGAGAGGGGATTTAGGGATATTTTTGTGCCAAGCGCCCAGGGCCGTGCTGGTCTTTGCCTTACACAAGTCTTTTAAAAAGCTAAATCTTACATGCAAAATCTATTGTGCACAGATGATTTCTCCATCACGAGCACCCATCATCATATCTGCTACGTATAATTGCTGGAAAACAAAGTAATGTCGGTAACCGGGATTGTGCAAATTGGAAATGTTTAATTTTTATGTGTAAAATCTTCTCTGAGTGATCGTGTTGAAGTAAATAGTTGCCAGTTGCAAAAGCTCCAATCTTACTGTTTGCTATCAGTCTGTTTATGCTGAAGTGATACTTGACTAAACTGTGCAATAGGCAAAAAGCAGCTAGACAAGAGCTTGGCTCTCATGCTCAGATTTCCATATTTATTGCCTGAAATCCTGCGGGGAGTTCAACTGAATGCCAATCGTAGAGCTGACTCACTGAAACAAATATGCATCTGCAGCCTGCACACCACAACACAGAGCCCATACTGTATGATTGATTAAAATCTACCTTTTCAAGCTAAACGTTGTGGTTTAAGTAGCTCACTGTGTCAGCGCTGAAACTGCTGCTACTGCTCTGTCTGTGTTGTATCAATGACAACAATATTAATAATAACCTCTGTGTATGAAGGTACTTTTCAAAACCAACATTAATAAGGGCTTCACACAAGGCAGACAATTGATCAGCAAAAATATATATATATATATATATATATATTACTCAAAATTAAAAAATTAAAATAAAACAGATAAAACAAATTCCAGTAATTTTAAAAAAATAGAAAAGCTCAAGGCTAATAATCTGTAAATTTATGTTTTAGAAATAGATTTAAACAGTAGACAGTAGAAACTCTTGTTCTTCAGGCAGATGATGCACATGAGGTCAATCTCTGCAGTCGACACATGAGCTGATCAGAAGAGTGGATCCAAACCTGGAGGGGGATCTTAGACTTTTTGCCTTCTCTCTACTTTTTTTGCTTTTTTCTTGTGAATTACTAAACACATTGACTTTTTTTGGGACAGCTGGTACACATATCAAGAGGACTCCAGTCAGTATTGTTTTGTTTAAAGGGAACAAAAGGCTGAAGACTGTCCAGGTTTGCCTGTCTTAATCTACACATGTACATGGTTCTGCTTCCGTGTCAATAATGTGTGGTTTTGTCTGTGTTTGATTTCATTTAATCGTAGCTCTTTACCTCGTAAGAAAAACAAAGAAAGGAGCAGAAGGAGAAAGTGGGGGGAAAAAAACGGCACGTGTAGTAAATCAAACAGCCGCGGGACAAAGCAGACCTGCTGAACCTCGTCATGCTTGGCAGCGCCACCATACTTACAGTAAGATCCTCAAAGCAAACTTAGTTCCACCCTCAACGCTGCATGAAGGATGCATCGAGTCCCTCTTTTGTCTCCGGCACCGGCAGACGCAGGCACGTGTACAACAAACCGTCAGACGCACAGGAATGTCTAATTCTATCTGATGCAAATGTATGCATCGCCACAGTGAACTACAAGTCAATTACAGTATAATGCCATGGTTATTGTGAACGGGCTGAAGGTGGAGGCACCTCGAGAAATTAGTATGCTGATGTGTTTAAAGGCCAATTTCACCCTGCATGCCTCTGGAACAAAACCCTCAAAGAATTTGCATTTCAACAGAATATCACTTTTCACTGCCTGTTTTTGAATCTGCGTCCCGTTGGTGCTCCTATTTCACATTTCCAAGCCTGGATGCATAATCACTTTTGTGTCAAATTGTCTTCATTGAGTTGTAATAAGCAGAAAAAGATGCCAGTGGAAAACAGTTTTTTTTTTTCCCCCAATCACACTTCCTAGAATTTTGCTGAGACTTGGTGTTCTTGTTTCTTGAGGGGATTTCCTTGAGTGTGTGATGTGAGGCTTTTTTTTTTTTTTTAAAGCTTTATATTCCTCATTAAACACAAGATAAGAGGAGTGAATAGATGGTGTTCGTCGCTCTACCCACTCAAATGTAGGTCTCCTCTTGCCGCACAAGGAATTACTGTAAAACTCAATCATATGTTTCACACCATTTAAAATGGATTCCCAACTCTCTTCATATAAAAGAGCAAATTAGAGCATCGTATCCCCCCTCTCCCCCCCTTTATCTTTGGCAGTAATGGCAGCTTTACAGAGGAACTAATTGGCAGGTTTCCTCCCACCAGTGCTGCCACCAGATGAGCATAAGCAAGGTCTCACAGGTGGAGAAGAAAGCAAAGAGTCTTTCTCTTTATTGGTCTCTTACATATTTGGTTTCTAAACTATTTTGTATTTTTGGCTCTCATTCAAAAAAGCGTGCTGCTTTTAGAGTTTAAGTGTAATTAACAGCACAATAAACATGTACAAATACACTAATGCCTGTGTCTATAGATGGATCTGCTGAATAGCTCCACAGTGAGATATTAAGTGAATCGCAGATCAGATTCTGCCCCTGACTTTCAAACCCTAATGCGATTTTAAAATGAGAAAATCTAAACATTTCAAAGGCTGCACTCAAAACCATTTTGAAATTGTATGCTTGTGTGTTTGGCAAGCAATTCTACTGAAAATACGGCACTTGCCACAACAACAAAAAGAAAAGAAATACATTTCTAAAAGACAATTTCTCACTTTGAAATGTTTCTTGCCTGCAGCAAACAATAAATGAGGCTCCGGTGAGCAGGCAGTAACTTTTGTCAACAGTACACTAAATGTTATGAGCTGTAGATGTGCAGTATGTAGTTTAACAATATCCTACGAAACAACCACATAAAAAGCCTTTGTACCGACAATAATGCGATGTACTAGGTACAAAAAAGAGCTAAGAGAAAGACACTTATCCACTGTGGTTTTTGTAAATCAGCAATGCTCGTGTCACACAATTTGTGTTCTCATCTTTATTCCCTATTTTTTTTTGTCTTTCTCAAAATCAAAAAGATGATCAAACAATGTGTGAATATTAAATTAAAGGTGTCACCGTGAAATCAGTGACTGTGCTGAGGTGCACTCTAAACCCAGCAGGAAAGGAGAACTGTGAGTGCACACTTTTACAAGGTTGGTGGAAAAAAAAAAAGCATTAAAGCACATATCAAAGAAGAAGAGCACGTCAATTATTTATCAAAGTGAGGAAAAGCCACAAGGGCAGATGCGTAAACAAAGGTGAGGTTCTGCAGCTCGGCGCGGGGAAACAGAAAGAGGACGGGACGAATGGAGGCCGGCTCAAAAGCAGAGCGCATGTGAAAAAATACAGAAAAACATATTAGATATTCTGACACAAAATCAAACTTTGAGTCATTCTGTTACAGTATTCATCTTTCCTTTGTTTGTTTAACCACACACTCCTGCCAAAAGCATTAGTGCTCCTGCATGTGTATACAGATTTAAGTGTTCTTTGTGACCCATAAAAGCTGCGGGGTGTAGGGAAGCGGCAGCATCAGAAGCATTGTTTATTTGTGGTAAAAGGTCAGCGTCTGCACATTTACAATGTCTCTGGTATTTACCTCAATTTGCAAACATGTGCACCAGCAGCCAAACTTGATTGCATCTACTGTAATGCTTTCTAAGCATATACAGCCCTGTTTGCATCCATAATAAGGACATACAGTGGAATTTGCAAGGATTCCTATAAGAATTATTGTCTGTTCTGTTTAAGGGTGTATAAGAGGAAGAAAAAAAAAGAACAAAGTGACCAAATCATTGAACCATGAACTTGGTTAGTGTCGCCTTCACAGGCCCATTTATCACCCTCGATACTGTGATATTAGGAACCCTGGAGAGGTTGGATATAAGCAGCAGACATACAGCTCCTCCTCTCCCCGCTTCCACCGAGAACAGAAGCCTGACTCTCCCACCTGCAAAGACTCCATCTGCTCCCCCTACATGGCACAACAACACAAAGCTCCATAACCCAATGCACAGTCAAGCCAACCTTGACTGTAATACCCTATGACAGTTTGTATTTGACACAGGCATATCGGCTTGATGTTTTTGCAGTTATTTTCAGCAGCTACAATTGTCTGAAGAATAAATGCATTCGATGGTGCTCTAAGATATTATTCTGTCTTTCCAGATTACATTCTGCCTGGTGTTTTATGTTGGATCTCGACTCTTCTTGCTGGTGGTCTGCAGTGCATCAGTAAGAGACAGTGCGGCACAAAGAGGAGAGAGGGCGAGTGTAGGTTTTGGTACCATATTAGTTATTCATGTGTGCCTGCCCTAAAGACCAAAGAACCTTCCCCACAATCCCACAATAAAGCAAAAGGAAGGCAGCAACGTAGACCCCAACAACCTCTAGAGAGGAGATTTATGGGACCTCCATGAAGTGAATCTTCCAGAGGTGACGGAGGAATGAGGGCACTTTAAATCCCATTACTATGTGATCAAAAGTTGTTTCTCACTCTAGATTACCCGGCGAAGGCACGGTGGGATCCCGCTAAGACGAGGACCTGGAATCCTGAGAGGTAAAGCATTGGCGGGTAACAATGGCGAGAGCGTGTGGAGCACATATTTCTCTTCATTAAGCGATAAATAATGCAGGGGAATCATATGAATAATTTTCTCCCTAATGGATATTGCATGCTGAGAAAGGATTTCCAGTTCCAGTTTTTAAAAATTTAGCATGTGAAATGATGCGTCGCTATGTGACAAAGTGATTTTTCGGGGCAAGAGAAGAGTAGCGCAAATGCATCAGAAAGCTTTTGGTGAAGAAAAAAAAAAGAAAGAAGTGAGACAGAGAGAAGAAGAGAGAGAGAAAGATAGAGGCTGGGACTTTTCCCATTGAGTTCGACAGCATCAAATTACTTCCCCTGTCAGGCCTCGCCTCAGATATGCTGGTAAACACCAATATATTTGATCTAATTGTTACACATTAGAGGTGCTATAAATCATTTCTATACTGCTCTACTTCTGCTTCACGCTGGGAGAGCCCTGCACAAGTGAAACTCATTCAGACACCTTCATATAGCCCTCACTGCACATATCTTTCGGTTCTTTTATTTTTTGTATTGATCCGTTTTGTGTCTGTGTAAATCAGCTGCAACTCGGTACAAAAAGCCAAAGATGGTGGGTGACCATGAATGAAATACTCTCCTAGCCTCTCCTAACTATCCTCGAAACGATCTGGGACTTGCCATCAGTTCCTGGAGATGATTCTCTACACATAAAATTCCAGTTGAGTCTTTGATTAGAAATCAATACGGAGAACGCTGAACATATGGTTGTCGAGTGTGGAAATTACATTTCCCATCTGTCTGAATATAGGACTCCTCATACTTTATTCTCTTCATCAAAACTCTGAGATGACATCTCACAGATTGCATGTACATTAGAAATGCAGCCTGTCATCAGCGGATAGGACAGCAAGCATGACAACCTATGGAAATTTAAATAGCACATCTGATAAAGCACGCAGGCTCTATCATAACGGTCGGTTGGATGGATGAGTTTTAACATCACAATAAAACGTGTCTTCTTGCTGTCAAAGTGTTTCATAACTTGCGCTGACACATCTGTAAAGATATGAAGGAAACTGCAGAGGCATGTGACAGATTACAAAGCCTGGGTGGAAAGGACGTGGACTTCTTTCAGACTTTTTCAGCCCTTGTGATGCTACCTGCATCCAGCAGCATGACATACAATATGCATATGTTATCAAAGTAAAAATCTGGCATGAAACTTTAATGAAGAGAGGAGAGTGGAGGGAGCGGTGCAAGAGAGAAGCTGATTTGCTGAAGGCAATGTGGAATTGTTTTAGCGAAGCGTGGCGGACAAGAAGCAGGAAACCTGGGAGAAGAGGAACAATCGCTATAGGCATTTGCATTTCACATGTGAATGTAAGCGCCACCGCTGCAATTATACATACCACTGAGTAAGGACATGGCTGGAATCCACAAAGCAAATTTCCATGCTTTGAACAGAGCCACAGCTTGCCTGGGGACTTTGCAGCTCAGGTGGCGAGCATGGTTAATCCACCATTTGGGAGAACTTGTAAGCTTCACCGTACATGGTCAGCAGCAACGTTACTTTCCCATCACTAGATGCTATCTGATTTGTTGTCCTTGGACTGGAGTCTCTTAATCTGCTTTTAATTGCAGCACACGTCCCCCCAGTGAGCCAGATTCCTCTTTTTTTAAAGATAAACAGCACAACAAGATATCTAGCACCGATTGGGAAAAGTGTCCTAGAGCATCGGCAAAGTTTGACCCCCGCCTACATGCAACCTATTTTGAAATCAGATTGCCCCCCGATTTACCTCCACACACCAGACAGCATTAGTCCGCACCAGGGCTGGAGTTGCTAGGCAACTGAAGACACTTGCTGCAGACTGAAATGTTTCTTTGATTCAAGGAAAGATCTTATATAATGCCTTACAGGGGAGACATTTTATATAATTGCATAAAAATTGTCCTGGTAATTACAATTAACGTAATGTTCTGTTCGTTGGCACAACACACTGAATAACAGCATGATTTGACTCCACGTGAAATCTATGTTCCTTCAAGTCAGTCACTTTACATGCAGTACTTTTGCTCTTATGAATGGGAGTTGTAAGAAAATCACAGGTAGTACTCACACACACATACTTCATAATGATTAACTGAATAATGGGTTAACCACAAGAGCAATTAACATATAACTTAAATACATCCCTGATTCCAAAAAAGTTGGGATGCTGTGTTAAACATAAATAAAACAAAATGTGATCATTTGCTCATCCGTTCTGACATATACAATATATTTAATGTTTGATGTAAATATTTGCTTATTCTGAGTTTAATAGCAGCAACATGTTTTAATCAAGTTGAGAGAAGAGCAACAAAAGACTGTGAAAGTTGTGTACTGACCCAAAAACACCTGTTTGGATCATTCCACAGGTAAACAGGTCCATTGGTAACAGGTGAGAGTATCATGATTGGGTATGAAAGGTTCATCCTGGAAAGACTCAGTTGTTCACAAGCAAAGATGGAGAGAGGTCCACCACTTTTTCAAACACATGGCTGTATAAAGGAGATTAATACGTGGGCTCAGGAACACTTTGTAAAACTTGTTTGTTTGCAAATGATCACATTCTGTTTTTATTTCTGTTTCACACAGCTGTCATCAGGTTGTTCATTATGTTAATAGAAGCAAAGGAAAACGCACCGTACTGAGTTCATGTGTGTAGATGGTACTGTTGTTTCAGGTCAGGGAAAAATCAAAGCCTTGTGCGAACTCAAAGTGTTGTTATGACAATGAGCTCTTAGAAGTACCTCCTATATTTCCATACATTTACTTTTACATACAGTGAAAATGATTTTATACACAAGCTGTCACTTGCTGTCATATTAGTTTGCTGCAAAAAAAAAAAGAAGTGCTGCACTGCACCAGCTATCCATTTGTGCAAAACATGAGACTATTTCAGAAATATGCTAATTGTGGTTCATCTAGTTAACATAATATGTGGGTAGTCCGAGACACCAGTAATTACCATTTTCTATATGCTTCTCACCGCTGCAGAGGCCCCTGGGAAATTACTGAGGTTAAAGGTCGAGTGGTGGGCGCACCATGCTGTGGGTGACCTAGAGACGCTTCCTGGAAATGGAGGCAAACTGGCTGCAGGGAACGACGCAATTCGTATGTGCTTGGATTATCTAAGTCATGAGTGAGGAAGCTCATAAATATGCATATTCATTATCCAGAGCTGCATCCCTCTCACAGAATCTATCATGAAGATTAATGAATATTATTCAGTCATTCATGACTTACTGTAAGCAGCAGTTTCAAATGTGGGCAGACAGCACCACCTACCGGCTGTAAGAAATATTAAACAGCAGGAATGTGGTTTATACTGTAGGTTCTTTTATGAACTCTTTAAAGCCCCTTTCACTCAATGCAATACTAGTTTTAGCTGCCACTTCTATATTTCATCATTTGTATGGCCTCAAAGTAAAATAATCTATTCACAAGTTGAAAGTTGTTAGGTTCAAGTTAATGGTGCTGCGACTGCTGAGCGGAAACACATGCAAAATTAATGTGAGTAGGAAAATAAGTGAACAAAGTGGATTTTCTGTATAGTTTAACCCTAATATTTGTAATCAGTGTTGAGGTAACTGGAGTCTAGTAAATCACCACTAGGTGTCACTGCATAACCATCAATCTGACATAAGCAGACTCTCGGTGGTGTGAATGTAAAACACTATAACCAACAAACACAGTGTGCATGTGCATCCATAAACAGTGAAACTACAAACCACAACATTGTTTTGTATTTATTTATGTTTATTGACTTAGTTTATATTGATTTGCTGTTTGTCTTTTCTAATTAAGCATTTATAAACCTCAGTGGTAAACTAGAAGTCAAATTACTGTGGAACAACAAAATCTCTAATGAGCTCCAGCTCATGTCTATCACAGTCTGAAATATCCTGGAGTCTAAGTTCTTTGAAGTTGCACATACAAAAATACAGTACAATAAACATTTACACCATAATCTTATCAGTTAGAGGAGAATTGCATCAGGTTCTTGTGCTGCTCCTCTCTCTTGCTAATAGAGTGGGGGCTTTTTTCCCATATAGTGGTTGGTTGGTTGGTGGGGTTGCGCAGCAGCAGAAGCAGACACTGGTTCCTCAACTCTTTGTTCATACAGAGGAGGATTATGGGGCTGGAGAGTAAAGGCAGGTCCAGCAGCAAATCTCTGACCATCTCCTGACACACAGACGAGTGCTCCATCAGTGCAAACACAGCACCTATAGTACAGAAAGCACGGTGGAAGAATGGAAGGTAGTTACTGCAGTGCGTGTAAATGCTGCAGTCTTTATCTTTAACTGTATATTAACACAGTGAAAAGGCTTATATCACATTTCCTAGAACAGTACAATTTAGTCATCTATGATAAAAAAAAGCAAAGCAAATAAAAGTTAAGATATGTATTTGAGCCAGTTCAGTTGGATTTACACAGCCAGCAAAAAAGGCAAAAAATGTATTAATTTGTTTATTAGTATCACAAATCAAATCTGCCTTCTAATCAAATCAAATAAACTGACTTAATGATAGGTTTAATAAGATCCTATTTATTTATTTATTTCCCGTACTTATGTTTCACAGGTTTCATCAACCAAAGCCACCAATTTAAAGACAAAAAAAAAAAACCTAACTAAAAATCTAAACTAAGCTAATTTCTAGGAAAATAACCTTTATATTTTAGAACTGATACCAAACTGTACACACAATGCTCTAAAGCTCTTCTGGAGACACACGGTTTAGTTTCTTCCTATAGCACAAGTTAAATTGTATATAAAAAGCTTTATTTGTGGAATTGTGTTGATGTTAATGGAAACATGCACTGTACCACATTTGCATGTTCACATTGCATGTTGAGTATACACAAATCTTTTGTTTATCTTTTGTTTTGTTATACCTAATTTCAGTACAGTATTCAAAATATGCAATAGCTTCACATAGGCTCAAAATAATCTTTTTCAGTACAAAAGAGTAACAAACTGTCACAATTAACCTCATTTCAAATACTTAAAACAAAGTAAATTAAAATAATTATTGTTGGCTGTAATTGTCCCCCTTGTCCAACTGGCTTCAAAGAGACTTCTTCCAAAGTGTTTTTCATTTCATGCGACGTGGAGAAAATCCACAGTCAGCTGCAAAAATGCATTAAAAATTTGACTGAAGCTAACATCAGCAGACTGAGATAGTAAAATTAGTATTTCAAAGTTAGAGACATTTTGGGATGAATTTCCCTCTTTATGCTTAACGGGCTCTGCTTCCATGCTGAGCTCCAGTGGTGGGATTGTACCACCAATACGTTGCCATAATGTGTAATAAATGTGAACCTTTTCCTTTAAATCAAACTATTGTGGTCTACTTACTTACTTACCAGGTATATGTGCTGTAAAGGTGATGAGGGATATGAGGCCAAACACTTTGGCCAGGTGGACGTTGACTCTCTGGCTCCGGTGCCTCAGCTTGGTGCTCTGGACGATAGTGTGCAGAATGTGAGCATAGAAATACAGACTTAACGGCAAGAAGGCGACAGTCTTCACCAGCAAGAGGACCCTCATGATTTCATCGTTAATGAAGGAGAAACAAGTGAGGTTGACAGGATCCAGATGATCGACGTGGCTGCCCAGGAGCCACAGGGTCAGCTCCTTCAGCCCCACGGGAAGGAGAGGGAACAGGAGCTGCAGGGCCAGGAAAACCCTGCTGTTCACTAGGTGCCTGCAGTCACACACCACCGTCAGGTAAATGGAGAAGGTGATGAAGGAGACATAGTGGAACGAAGCGGAGCTCGTCAGGTGCTTGGCGCTCACCATGACTTCACACAAGCGAGAGCCCAGCAGCCAGCGGCCGTGTTGCCTCCAGTGAATGGTCATGGGCCACAGGCTCAGGTTGACGAGGTTGCAGCCGGTGCTTCCCAAGATGAACGTCGCCACATTGCTCCTTATCTTGCTTCGCCGGCCGAGCAGGCAGGCCACCAGGGAGACCAGGATGAAGATGTTCAAGCCGAAGCCAGGGACCAGAAGCAGGACTTTGGAGGAGGCGCAGAGGTTCAGGTAGACGGAGACAGTGCACAGGGAGGAAGACGTCTCATTCATGGCAAATGAGGAACAAAGGCAACGTTGCCTGCAAAGGTGGAAGGAAGGACTGACTTTCCACTGTGATGCAAAATACTATACAAGATGCAGACACGTCCCTCCATCATGTAAACATGTTTTCTTACCTCTACATCCAATCACCTTGGCTTTCGCTGTCTCTGAAGTTTATTGTTTCTAAGACTTTCACCCAGTGGACCTAATTACAAAGGATTCAGTTCATAATCCCCTTCCTCTAGTTATAAGCCTCTAATAAAACAGAAAATCTTTAGCTACTCTGCACCAAGTTGACAAATGGATTGGATGTGACCTTATGTTCCTCTTCTTCCTTCCCACTGATTTTACAGTGCTTTTTCCACTTTAATCAGAGGGTCGATGACAAACACAAAACACCTTTTATTTATCATATTTTATATTTATGCTGCCTCCAACCTCAGAGGGCACTTATGTTTTTACTAGTGATTATTCATCATTACTCGCAGCCCTTATCACCGCTCTCCTCATTCATTCCTGACTACATACACGGGGCGCTTTTGCTCAAGCACCCTGATGAGACCGAGGATATGCATTCACGCTTCAGTCATAATATTTTGTCCATGAAATATGGAGGTTTGTTAATTCTAGTCTGTGTCTAATTTATTACCTTGTGATCTACACGTCATTACCCAGCAGCTTCCTCCCGCTCTACCAGCGCGGAAATAGTCCTAATGAGAGCGGAAAACGTATTTGTTTACTTCTCTGGGGCTTTATTAATGTGACACAGAGTCTGGTTGATTAAGTATCTAACTACTCTGACATTACCTAAGAGCAACATATAAAAATGCCCTCCATTTCATGAGCACAATGCTTTACAATTGTGTGATCCAGTGTTGGATTTAATGCATTTTCGCTGCATGACGTTACAGTCCTGTGTGAGGTGTCTACTTATTACTAGGTACACTCCTGCAGACTATCACACAGGTGGAGAGGGTAATCCATAATACATGTTGCACAAGCTTGTTCAAATTCTATTTAAAATTTTACAGACATTCATGGTCACCACAGGATGAATCTTGGTGATCTCCTGACTTCACCACCAGCAGGTCAAAGTTCCAATTTTTCTAATAGTTTGGTTTATAATGAAATATGGAAATAACAAATAAAAAAAAATGATATTCAGCCTCAGCTGCACGTTACTACTAATTAGATTAAATGTTAACATACAAACATGCTAAACTAAGAAAGTGAACGATGTACACATTATACCGGCTGAACATCAGTGTGCTAGTGTGTGTGTGTGTGTGTGTGTGTGTGTGTGTGTGTGTGTGTGTGTGTGTGTGCGTGCAACCTAAAAGCGCAGTTAGCGTGGCTGTAGATTCTTAGGCTAGGTTCCATACGTTTTTAGTTTGCCAGAAAAAGATTCAGTATGTCTCAATACACAGTATGTCAAATCCAGTATGCCAAAAGTAAGAGGATGTGCTACTTCATCTGGTTGCATTTTGCAGTATGCAAGCCAGCCATGTTTTTTTGGACGTTCTTACCTTCAATCCCCTGTGCAGCAGAAGATTCGTAACACTGAATGAGCTGGTGAGAGAGAATAGACAGATGACAGCTCATTCAAGTACTACATATTCTTCGCGACTTGTGTGTATAATTAACACATTAAATTTCATGCTATGGACAAAGACAAATGTACGAGCAAGAGTTCAAGATGCAATGTATCTTAAAGCAGTATACCCCAACTGTATGCATTATGCATGCAACAGTACTTTCAATTCTTTTCACATTAATCATTAACATATGTTCAATTTGTAGCCCTGCTTTTCACAAAGTGCTTTTTTATTTTAAACTCTCTTTGTTTTTTGGGTCTCAGCAGGACTGGTTTGTTTGTTTGGCATCGCTGCCTGAGTGATTCCAGCAGGTGATCTGGTATAATTGGTCAGCACGAACAGGCCTGTCTAATGCATCAAAGGCCACTGTGCTGCTCACACGGCATCTAATCAGGCTGAGGGAGAGATGTGATCACTGAGCAGACAGAGTTGGACACAGCTGCAACATCATATCGCATGTGGGGATATGTGTATACATGCTGGAGACACACAAGGATGAATTCCTCTTATAAAACGAACACTCTGATATCACTGGCTTTGCTTGGTCGTTATTTCAACCTTGCAACCAAGTTGGATATATAGTATACTTAAAATAGTAGTGAGGGGGAGGAGGGATGGCAGTGGTCCTGGAGTGTTATGCAGACTTGTATGTAAATGGCGAACGCTCTCAGTTTATGTCCCTGATGGATTCAACTTCCTCTCCCTCCAGCGGACGGCTGCTCTGAAGACTGACAGACAGGCAGACAACAGTGAGAGCTGCTGTGCCTGAAATTGATTGAAAATCAGAGATGCTTGCAGGAGCAGTTTGATCTAAACAGACTGCAGAGCAAGGGGTTGGAGTGATAGAAAAAGGAGATAGATAGAGGAATAGAGACAAACAGAGAGAGGGAGGAGAGCGCTGTCAGTCAGTCAGTCGTGAGAACAGATCGGCCTCAAGGTGACAACTCCTTCCATGAGATGGTTTTCCACCGAGGGTAATGGAGCTTGGGTCTTGTCTCACAAAAAGCAATTTATAGCTAAGCCAACTGAGGTCTGAGAGATACAGAGTCTCACAGAGTGTCAAATAATTTCTGCAACAAAATGTGCTGTGTCAGGCCTGTAGATTTCTACCTGCGGCCCGTAACACCTTGATGCTGAAAACATGCTGCTTGCATAAGAAGTTCAGGTTGCTGGGAGCTTAAAAGCAGGCAAACAGCAGTAAACCAATATGTCCCTTTTAACAGTCAATATACTCACAAGCTGTATAAATCCCTCATCTTCAGAACAATCAATTCAAACCCCACCAGTTCATTAATCAGAAGCAGAGAGGCTGCTATCACACAGTATTACTGCTGTGTTCTGTAGTTGCAGTAAACTCAGCATCAAAGTTAATATAACCAGAGAGCAGTTAAGTGTCTCATGAATTAATTTCTTCCCTAAATCAACCTGAAAGATTCCCAAAAGGCAAAACACGCTGTAGGATAAAAACCCTATGCTCAAATGTAAGAATCGAGCACTGTATGCATTTAGTGCCATCTGTGGCGGCTGGAACGATGAAATCTAATCTTGATGAGAAGATTATCATCTTGCACCTTCAAACCGACTGGCACCGAGCCAATAAATCCTGATGAGGGTTACAACTGGGCTCTTTCCAAATTGCAGTTTGGACAAAAATCCCCAAAAATATGGCTGGCCTGGCTGAATAGGATTTAACGTTGCTTCCAGGGAAATGAAGAGACTGGTGCTGAAATCTCTCACGCATTGCACACCACTTTCCAAATCACACACTTCTTTCTTTGATCTCCTTGCCAATTTCCTAAGCTTTTTGTTGTGAAGACACACGATGTCGTATGAAATCTCGCTCGAGCAGAAGACGGTGGTAAACTCTTGAGAAAGCTTCGATAAACAAAAAAAAAAGTTAACTGTGCCGAGCTGACGGCGGTTTATTTTAAGTGAGTGGACAGCGTGATGTGATTGTGTGTGGATTTTTATGACAGAGTAACACACAGAACTGAACTGTGGGACTGTTTTGTGCAGAACATTGTTCACATTATGATTCTAAATAGTTTCTTTTTCCAGTGCACTGGAGCCAGATTCTTTATCTCCAGTCCCAATGGAAGAACTAATTATCAGACAGAAGACTCTTAGCTTCGTCTAGCAGCAATTACCAGACTCAGTAATGTGTACTGGTGCTGTTGCAAACGTAGATTTCACTGTGGGTTGAAATGTTTTCAACTATCCGGCGACTGGAGCAGATTCACTGCGGCAAAGTTCTCATTCAACCTTCAGTCTCTTTTCATCAGCGTCTCTACAGTCGCTTAAGCCTGGTATGTCTTATGGATTCAGGCTCTGGGGTGTCTGCCTGTGTGGGCCGGCGTTAACACCTGTGGAAACACTCAAGGACAAAGGCGGGTAGAAGAAAGCGAGAGCCCTCACACATTTTAATAATCGTCTCTCAAGTGTGGCCAGAGAATTTGTGTGGCGTGAAGATCGAGTTGAAGACAAACTGGGAGCATCGGGCTAAACTCTCCTCTGATTAAACCATCATCTCTGATTAGAGATGCCCCCCAGCGATTGTTATGGTTGCTGTATACTGTGAGAGCAGAATGCTGTGTGGTTAATGACGCTTAATGCCACCGTGATGGGAAAGCGATCACGTTGGGCTTGTCATGGTGCTCAGCCACCTTTCAAAGCAAAGGAATAGATCAATGATCTGTCCAGCTATATGTTTGTGTGTGTGAGAGTTTATCTCAGTCGATCTTCTTTCATGATATAAGAAGAGGTTCTTACTTCGAAGTGATAGAAATAGATTGACTGTCAGTGCTTTCACAAAGACCTACAGCATATGTTCCAAAAGTGACTCACTGAAGAGTTTTCTCACCCGTTAACTCCACAGTGAAGTTTAGATAACTAAAGCCTTGTGGTAAAAGTTGGAACAATATCTTCACGGTTAAAATACCATTTGTTAACAGTTGGTAGGAAACGGGATGGAAAGAACAATCTAATCGAATTCACACGCATTTTTGACCGAACCATCAACCCAGACCCCCTCCCCAAGAGTTTTGTGGTGGTCTCACCAATGTCATGCCACTTCTGCCTTTTGTTACTGAATGTAAACTCATGTCAATAGCAGTTCTGGAGAGGTCACTTTCCAGGAACTGAATTTGTATTTGCTTACTTTTTTCCACCAAAATTTAGTCTCAATTTCAAGGAAAAAGAAAAAAGGAGTATCTTAATAGCAACACATTTCTTCTGCAAGCTCTGATTTTCAACTCACCTCACAGAAAGCTTTCAGTCTGTAGCAACATCAGGGGACTACAGTTGGAAGAGCAGATGATTGCAGTTAAACTCACAATTCATCAGCAGTTACCTTTCATGTGGCTTTCTCTTTCTTCTGTCTCTTCTCAGTTTCTAAGGCCAGATTCTGCACACACAGCAAACGTTGGTAGAAGATTGAAAGCATATATTCTGCAGCATGGGTCCAGTTGTCTTTGTACAAATCAGGACTTCTAATGGAGGGATGACCAACAGTGATCCAAAAGGTATTCCTTCATTTGACTATTGACATTTTAACATTTGACAATTTGTCTAACAAGTCGCTCCAATATCTCCCATTAGTGCTCAGCTAAGACTAGATGATTTAGACATTTTTCACATTCATCAAACCATTCAGTGACCTCTCATGCCCTGCATTAAAGCATCTGCACTTCTTATGTTTCTTTATTCATTCATTCAGGTTCTTCCTTTCATTCTCACCTATCTGTAGGCAAATACAAATTAAACTGATATTCAGCTGGACAAGGCCACGGTTACAACGCAGTTTTTTTCCCCCTCGAATTTTAGATGATCACATGTGGAATAGTTAAACTTCAATGCTGGAGTCCATCAGCACACGCACAAGACCTCTCAGTAATTCCATTGAGTGGTAATAATTGACATAATGAATCTATCTTGACTACCATCTGACAGATTTGTTTTTCAGTAAATACAACATGTCAATGATAAATTGTAACTATAACAAAGCAATTTTTCAAGTGGATCCAGCAGCCGTGATTTGTGTCTCGTGTAAACAGATTTGATAAATGCACTCCGCTGTGTTTGTCATCCTTTTGCTCAATCATTTTCACGCTTAAATGAAGCAATTTGTTTCTCAGCGCGCAATCTGTTGGAGTTGATTATCCAAGCTGGTGATGTCCACCTCGATAAAAATAGAAAAACCAGTCTGGCCACCCACTTCTAATGCCAATAGGACGACAGCAGCCTTTGTTCCTGCTGAGGATCTGGGATGATTGCGAGGAGTGACTTGCGTGGAAGAATGTGAGAAAAGAGAACTTTAATTACTGTAATGAATCTTTCTGGAGAGGTATTGAGAGCGTGGCATTCGTGTGGTCTCAGCGAGAACTCATTCTGGCTTCACGCACCATGGTCATTCATCATCAGCGGAACAATACAGTGCGTGGTGGCAACTATGATAAGAAACAAGAGAGAGAGAGGGGGAGAAATACTGTATAGTTTCTGTCTAAAGTAAGGAATCTTAGATGTTCACAAAATCTGTTGTCAACTTAAAACACTACAAATTACTATAATAAGTACTATAACAAATCCTATAATTATTCTGAAAGATGTCTTTGTATGCTCCAGAGGCTAAATGCACTGCCACAGAAAAAAAAAAAAAGGTTCTTTAATAAACTTTTCGGCCACTCAGAGACACAATTCAATCTTTCATGTATTCGAAAAATAACTGATGGATTCAATTAGTATGTAATTCCATCTTGTAGCTACACTGGTTTGAATTCTGCCCAAGCTACTTATATCGCAAAGCTTTTGTAATATATATGCAAATTTATTTTCCGACACATTTCTACAAGCAAATTAAGAGTGCTAGTTTCTCATAATGGCCAATCAATTCCTCATTTAGAATATTCATTGCAGCAACAAGCCAAAGCCCTGCCCTCGCTCGCTACAGAAGCTCGTCCGCTGAGTGATGCTTTTGCACCTTTAATTTCTCAGTAAGAAATCAAATGTGCACCACTTTTTAGGTTCTAATTCGCTGCTTCCGAATATTAAGCTTCTGCTGACAAATATTTTCGTGCCACTGAGCAGATGCACTTTACTGAACAATGTTCAATAGTGGGAAATGTAATCACCAAACAGATTTGCACTCCAAGACAATTTGCAGTTGAGAACTGAAGGATTTTTGTTACCAGCCACTGAAGCAACTCATTGCTACTGTACCTTGTGAAGTGTCAACAAAGTAGTTAAAATATAAAAAGGAAACAACCTGTCATGTATAATTTATGAGTCGTGCCTTTGCAAAATTGTATTGCTTCTCGTTTTCTTTTGAGTGCCTGCCTCGGTGTGTGAAAAGATTTCTGTGTGTGTTTTTGTAGACGTCTGCGTGCTTGTGTGTGTTGGTTGTTTTAAGACACTTTAATATTATTGCCTAACTGTATAGAAGGACTGCATTTTTCAACATACTGCCAGCAGCGACTCTCACCCTGACCTGTACTCTCATTCTAACTTTGACCAACACTTCAGACTTCTAAACTGAGACGACTCAGGATGAGGCAATTTGAAGTTCTGTGTAAAAACTCTCCATCCCTCTTAACTTTAGCACTTTCAGTCCGCTAATGGTTATACACTTTGTTTGACCTGATACATGTTGCATGGAGCACAGATGTGCACATGTCTGTTTAGTGTCCGCCTGTGTGCCTGAATTTTGCAACAACACATGCAGCTGTTCTTTTGTGAGTCACTTCTGTGGGCACAACAAAACATAATTACCCTGATGAACACTGAATGGTTGAGTGGTTTCCTGAGATCACAAATCTGGAGAATCGTGAACCCGCACCAAGCTATTTATTTCACGTCTGTCCTGAGATAAAGGCAGAAGGGGTGAGAGACCCGAAGCACTGACCCCAAATGATTGCTTCTATGGCAGTATACGCTATTATAAAGCCTGTGCTGTCTTGCATTATGAAATGGTCACATTACTGCAGCACTAGAGCTGTTATTAGAAATCACCCTACACTAGATAGGAGGAAAATTATTGGTGGTTGACACATGCTTGAAGCATTATAGCGCTCTTTATTAAATATTGCATTAGCAAAAAAAAAACCCAAACAAACAAACAAACAAAAAACAGCAAATCATTTAACTAAAATATACATCCTGCAACATCTAAATGTAGATGTAAAATCCTGCATTAAACCAATGCAGAGCTTATATTTAAATGGACACTGTTAATAATGTGATAATGATACATCAACTGACTTTTAATCAACTGAACCGCTCATGCTGATAAACACAACTTTTGCCTTGAGTCACACCACTAGGTGGCACTGGTCTCCTAATCTGGAGTGTGTGTGCAGCTTCAAGAGAGGCTGCAAAGCATAACCACCTACCTGCAATTTACATTTACATGTCTGATAGCACAGGGGTGCCTTCTCTCTGAGTGAAACCGCTTGAAAGCAGAGAAGAGCATTTCCCACCCACAGAGCTGGAATACCAGCCAGCTCGATATATACGTTTTACATCAAACAGCCTCTCTTCAGCAAAAATGACAGAATATAGGTTTAGCATTACCACAGATTCATCCATCTAAATGTAGAATACATTACATTGCACCACATGTGACTGCATAACTTTGGTGTTCTCCAGTGAGCACGTGGTCCAAGCATTGCCCTTTCCAATCCTGAAACCACAATATGAAAAGGCAAAACCTCATGACACACTTTTCAGAAAGGGATAAGTGAGAAAGGTCGCGTGCCGGCGGTGAAAGATATCTGTGTTTCATTGATGTCAGCTGGCAATTCATTCTCATGATAATGCCCATGTCCTTGATTCAGACAGCAGCTATACTTGAATGATAATGCGCTGATGGGTTTGAGCCTCGCTCTGCCATGAAACGAGCATGACGGAGAGAATGGAAACGTGCGTGAAGTCGCCCTGTGCCTCCCCATTACACACCTACCAATCTGTCCTCTTTAGACGTAAATGAAAATAACAGGGCCTGTTCTCAAATGGATGCCCCCTTTGTCAACCCCTTTATTCCTGAGACTCTTTCCACAATTTCACCGTTTTTGACTCATATTCATCTTTCATTTTCTCCTCGACGGAGTGCTTCCCTTTCACTGGATTGCAAAGAAAAAGTCATTGAGATTGACACAGCGCTGTGCTAGTCAGCTGTGCTGCATCCTTGTTGTAGGTCACACACACACACACACACACACACACACACACACACACACACACACACACACACACACACACAAACACACACACACTGAAGGTCCATTGTGCTGCTCTGAGCTGGAGAACAGTGAGTACATAAGATTGTCCTTCAATCTACATGGTCAAGAACAAAGCTATGTCCTTCTACACTTGTCATCCTACAGCTAAAGTATTAGCCATAACAGAATGTCTACTATTTTAAAGCAGCTCTATTAAAGGGGCACTCCACTAATTTTAGGAATAGGTTCTATCAAGTTGCATGAAGGGAAGTTTAGTGTTTTTGCTCTGTGACATTTTTAAAAAAAATATGTCTCACAAGTCCCCAACTTTCAGGAGGTTTAGTTTCAAAATGCTGGACTACTCTGCCTGAGTTGGTATGATGTTGTGAAAGCCGCTTATCATCGCATCAAACATGATATTTTCTGACATCAGTTCTGTACAGTTACATCTTTCATGTGACAAAACACGTGAAGACATAGATTTTTCAAAAGGGTGACATTATTAAACTCAGCCTGGGCTTCTCGCTCGACTTGTTAGAATCTTACCACTACCTCCATTTGGCTGTGGGTGTGTGCGCTGCAGATGTGTGATTGATTTGTAACTACGGAGACACAGATTGATGGGCAGACAGGTAGCAAGCCACCAGTTCACTCTGAGGGGGAAAATGAAGGGAGGGTGAAGCTTATTATGGCAACATGGCTGTTAACGGTGTCATTCAGAGGAGCAGTCAAGCCCAACCGAAACAAGCCAGAGTATGAGAAACTACAACGGCAAGGTTAAGGAGTGTCCCACCCCTTAATATACATGACAATGTAATTTAGAAAGGACTTGACCTGAGCTGTGGCGTACAAACACCTGGACAAATGACAAGACAAAAATCTTGATGATCCACAAAAAATGATCCACATATTCTGTTTTGGTGTGATGCAGTACAGTATGATTGCAATTACAATGTCCTTTACCCACACAGCAGAGTATGAAGAATGGAAACAGAGAGAGCACAGACTGATTTACATGCAGTAACAATATGAGCAATCACACAGACTTAATTGGACTTCAAGAAGAGCACATCAAGGTTAGGATTGTCATTACTGACAAATTCTCACTAACAAATTAGGCTAACCTTAGCCGAGACAATGATCAACTGATGGTTGTGTTCCAATAGACTATTTTAATTATATTTCTAGATTTACTGTGTTAATGATATACTTAATTATTGAGTCCCTGGTTTTCATCATCGTGTGGACTGACCTCACCAAGGAGACATTTTCCATTGTACTCCCTGGGCTTACCCTAATGTATTATTAGTATTCAGATAATATCCACTTATGTAGATCATTCATGCAAATGCATATTGGTATAAGTTCATATCCTCTCTCTTGGCTCAGCATCACAACTGATTTTATAATTTCCTTAAGAGGAAATAGTTTGCCTTTGAAAAGCAGCAGTAATTGCTTTTGGCAATAACATAAACAATGGTGTGTACCATATGAGGCTACATGATTTCACGTGAAATGGGGCCAGAATTTGCTCAAAAAAAATTTGGATTCAGGCGAAAGGTAGTTCAAGGACTTGAGTTGGCACAGATTTACCAGCGCCTCCAGGCAAGACAAAACCACACAGTAACTCAACATATGTTCATGCATTTCCAAAGTAAAGAAAGTAATATACAGCACTACTGCAAAAAATGAGTAATGACTGAAGCCTTCAGCTCCTGCAGGCCCTCTTCATCTGCAGTTTAATGGACCACCTGACAATTTCAACCTACTCTAGTTTGGAATACAACGCCCATGTCTGACAGGAAAGTGATTTATTGTTTACTTTTATGTCAGTTTTGATACACACAGGTTGACATTATAATGCAATGAAATATTATGGAAATGCACTAACACTGGATTTAATAAAAAAAAACCTCTGAATCGCATTACCAATCATATGCTGAAGAATTCAATACATTCTTGAACGATAAGAAGTCTGGGAAGAAGTCGGTCGACAGTTGAATACCACTTCATGCATTATCAGTCTTTGCGTCCACTGATAACTTAAAGGCCAGTTGGTAATGGAGGGGACGCCCAATCAATTCTTTTTTAATGAAAGCATTTTCTTACAAAGCACAACCTTTGCAGAACAGAAATGTTACGGTCAATAATTAGCTTTGTAGGAAGATGACACAGGGTGACATTTGTTGTATTACAGAAGGAACGTCCAGCTGAGACAGTTGTGATGGCACAGCTGATATTTAGTTACACAGTTTGAAGTATGAAAATGTAGCATGAAAAGACATTGCAGAGGTGCTAAAAGCCTTTACATTGACTGATGCCGAGGTGCTTTAGGCTGAAGTTAGAGATGGCTGCGTGGGTTTTGGTAGGTGAGATGCAAAGAGAGAGCGCTCCAGTCTTAGCTGGAGTCCAGGAGGACAGAGGCGGGGGAGTTAACTCGGCTGGGTTTGGAGAAGAGGCTGCAGGGCAACAGTGATTAATCCTCTCTTCTGTCTCCCTTTGTGCCTTTGTCCCTCTGCCTGTTTGCAGCCATTCCCCTTACGATTCATTGTTTCTCATGGTTTGATCATGTTTAAAAAAAATTTCTGACCAGAAGAGGTTTTCCTTTACATAGAGGAGACGGGGATTAATGAAAAAATTGTTGTCTGAAAACTTATTTTATTATCAGTATGCTATTACAAATGGATTTCAGGTGCCATATTTGCTATTTTTGTAGTGACATTGAAAATTAAAGACAAACATTTGCTCATCCCCCTCCATCAAGCTGCTGTTGTGGATAAATAGGTGGAATGGAAATAACTTACCCACTTAATAGCATGGTTGCGTCAGTAGACTTTGGAAAAGTTTATGACCCACACATGTGGAGCTTTGCCTTTGGCTACTTGCGGCATATAAAAACACATAACAGATGTTAAACATATAGACGTTGGATTCATAACATATAACAAGATGTAATGTAAATCACATCAGATTTATCAGGCGACACTGTATGAAAATACAGATTCAAATTCTAAAAATAAAAGCATGACTTGATTAGCAGGGATGTATATGCAGCCGTATTGCACGTCACAGTGCAAGTTTTGGAAATTCAAAAACTGCACTACATTTTGGACAAAGACCTTGATTTCCTTAGTGGCTCTTGACACACTATATTACCTGCCTGAGGGGAACTATAAACTGTCATCAGTTTTTTCCCTGATTTACACTGGATGTGGGCTGCATACCAATTTGTGAACCAGGAGACACAGTGTGATCAACGAGGATGTTTTATTAGACATCCATACTTCAAGAGATACTGTACGTACTGTATCATCATTTTGACTGATGATATTAGAGCCACAAATGTTTAATAATCTGTGTGAGAGGTACCGGCAACTTACTGTTTAATAAAAAAAATACAGTGAATTACACTGACATTGTTACAATCTTAGGCCTGATAATTCTTGTAATATGACACTGTATTATAGCTCTGCTGTATGTTGAACAGCCTCTTGAAACTCTGAAGAGGAAATAAAAGCTCTGTCGCCTGTAGGGACCGAGCGCAGTCTCTCACCACGCTGGCGTTTCTCGTCTAAACACAGCATCATGGCTGACTGCCCATCGCCTTTTCACCGGGCACGCCGACGGAGAGGTGCGCCCATGTGTGGACGCTTGCAAGTGGGGCGTAGGTTGGTGGGAGTGTTGGGGGTTGGGGGATGGAGGATGTCCCTTGAACCTATTAATAGCTCTCTGACAAAGCACCGCGGGGAGATATCACACGCTCTGCTGGCCTCCTGCACAGAGAATCCTCTGAGTGGCTCTCCAGAGATGGGCATTCCTTACGGACACACAGGAAACACAACCCAGATGAAGAGCATCATATGGTCTTTGAGGAGAGGAAGTTGAGTGCGCCTGAGTGCAGTTCATGGCGAGTGTGAACAGATGACTTTGTAGAAATGTACTGTAAGCACATACCTATGAGGAGGCTACAGATGTGAGGAACATTACACACGTTTACTGGATGAACTGAAGAGCTGAAATGATTTTTTATAAAGATGCTTGAAAGGACAATATAGCCTGCTAACATTCTCAAATTAGTGCTGTAAATTAATGTAAATCTTATCAGTTTTGCAGGTGTCATAAACCAAAGTGTTTGCACAAATTGAAATTTAGACCTCATGGTGGTGCTACAAGAAAAGTCATGGGATCAGTAAAGTTCTCACAAGGGGAACAAAAAAATATTGGAGCCCAATTTCACTGCAATCAGCATAATAGGTTCTGAGATACAATATATTATTCTGAGCCATGAATCTTAGCCTCATTGGTTGTGTTCAAGAAGACTCACTAATGTCACTTGGCTTCATTTTCTGAGAATCATTAATGTCTGTTCAATTTTTTGTCAAGACTTTATGTTGAAAAATTTGACCTAGAAGACAGGACAAGTCTTTAGGATTTGTTCCCTCAGCACCATGAATAGCTGTACCAAAGATCATGGCATCCACCCAACAGTTGTTGAGGTATTTCACTACTGACCAAGAATGTCAACAACATGGTGACACTAGAGAAAAAGTCAGGGGATCAGCGAAGTTACTACAATCCCCACTCTTGGTGGAAGAATCATTGCTATCGATACAATCACATTGTGGCTATAAACTGTGCTCAGATACAATCCAGCTTGAACACACAAACACACACACACACACACACACACACACACACACACACACACAGAGACACACACACACACACACGGTATGAAGCTGCTTCAACCACGTGCTGTGTGATATTGAGCATCACATTGCAGTTTTGTGGCTAAAACGTTTGGGAACGGTATTGTGTATCGTCCAAGATCTTTGAGTGACGCTGAAAAAATAAACTGGGAAACAGGTGCAAATGTGGCTGAGGAGGTCAAAGAGAGAAAAACAGGGCAGTAAAAATGCCTTACAGAGAAAGCTGCGCTGAATCAGTAAGTGGGGCTGTCAAACTGCTCTTCAGTGATCTTAGGACAGATAACCTAACTAGATGTGAGTGAGTCAAGGACACCTTCATTAGCATTCAGATCCCCCCTCATCAATGTAGGACGTGTTGATGAGTTTGACCCGGGGCTGGTAGATGCCAATGATTTCCTTCATTTCTCAAGGAAATCAGTCTCGAGTCTCTGGAGTGAGGAAAGAAAGTTGCTGTATGGTTCTTCCATTATTAATACATCTGAGAGGAAAATTCTGTCTTCAAGCTTGTATAGTGAGGTGAAATCTGCCAAATGATGCTCACTTGAAATTCAATGAATAACTTATGGCTCCATCAATATACGAACTAATGAGAGCCTTCCATTATTTGCAAAAGAAGAGCTGTTAAAGCAAATAAAAGATATCAGCCATTAACGATCCCTAAAATATTTAAAGAGAAATTCTGATAATTGCACATGTATGTCGTCGATGATATATCAAATGGGATGAAAGGGGTGTTTTGTGGAGAGAGGACACGAGTATTATACGGGCACGGTGGTGTAAAACCGACAGAGGACTCAACCTTTAACTGCTCTTTAATGAACTGCTTATAACATGAACTCCGCCATGACCCCAGCTTAATACTGTCATAAATTTGATTGGACAACCGTCTTTTCCCATTATGGCCCATTAGAGAAGTTTACAACAGGAGACCCACCGGAGACCAGAATAAAAGCACAACTTGGCGCTAATAATGGCTAACTATATTTATCTTATCGTCTATAAAAATGTATCTGATAACATGGTGGCGCATCCAAGCCTTTAACAATGGGCTCCTCACAGTTTTATAAGACTATTAATATAGACGTAAGTAATGTTGACGGTATTAAGGACAAAACATTTCAAGTGTTTGGGACTGATTGGACATTAATTTTATGCAAATCGACAGCTTCTAATAAATCATCCATTTTATTATCATTGTAAAGTAGCTGTGGAAGTGGCCTTGTAAACTCCAAGCCCTGATCCGGGGCTCTGACCATCTGGCCTGTGTGTCTTGCCTGTCAGCTCAGCAGAAACCTGGGGATAACTAGGAGCAATCAAAGGGCACCGAGCCACGGACTGCCACTGTGGCTTACACCATGCATGTGACTTTTAGCCAGACAGGTGTACTCGCTATCAGGCGGCAGCTGGTGATCAGGGAAATTGTTCGCTGTGATGGTGGAGGTATGCTAATTGCCCATATTCTTCCCTTTCTTGCGGTGCCATCGCCAGTCATGATCCGTTACCGTGCTTGATGTCTGTAGCTTTCAAGCTATCAACATGATTTTGTGTGAACACAGATGCGGAGGAACAAAGAGAGGCAGAACGGAATACGTCAGCGGAGAAGTGATGAATTCAGATTTCACAGTGGAGCAATTATGAACTTGAGATTGCTCGACTGCATGACGTACACTGCAGCACTCCAATCAGCCCTGATTGGCTCTCACAATTATTTAGCACGGGCCAGAGCTTTCTTTGCGTTAACTAAGGGCCTTAAAAAAGAAAATTGTGCTTTGCTTTTATAAAACGTTTCCCTCGGAGTTTCTGATGACAAACGCTGACATCTGCTGTTTGCTGTTTTGACTGGACCGGGTTATATCTTAGCAACACTTGGCACTGAACATACGTTTTTTGTAGTTGGCTGCACTTTAAAAAAAACACTTGATCATTAAAGTAAAGCTGTTTTAAGCTAAAATAAATGCAGACATTGAAAAATCGATGTTTTCAAGTCAAGTGTGTCTTTTTAGTTAAGTTTTACAGTGCTGCTGCACCACAACCACAAACAAACACACAACTCCTGGAGCGGCCGACGATTGATTAATAATCATCAAGTGGGGACTTTACTTCACCCGTATAATTTCCCTTATTGTCATTTTGTCTTCCCTTTAAATCAACAGCAGTAAGAGATAGAAACTCAACATCTTGCAGTCAGCCACAGACAGACTGCTCTCTGCTTGCATGACCTCAAATTCTAACATGAATAATTCAAACCCGCTCAAGCAGAAGTAACAATACAGATGTTACATTTCAAAGAACCAATTCTGCCTGTATTTTCCGTCTTTAGAACATCTTTGTGATCAAATCTGATTTCTTCTTGTAGATACATGGCGCCGCTTCTTGGCTGCAATAATGAAAAATGATCTAATTTTGTCCGTCTCCTGAAGTTGCTGAAGCATCAGCTCCTGTACATGCTGCGGTTGACTCTAAACACAATCTGTACTCAATCAGTCAACCCCCGGAGCTCCGACCAACGCTGCTCAGGTTGTGCTGAGCATCTCTGGGCCTGGAGCCAGAGCTCTCTAGACACAACACTGACAGACAGCTCCAAACAATGCCACCCTGCCCGGCAGCTGCCATACACAAGCCAAAATCCCAGTATAGTCAAGTCAAAGCCCATTAGATTTCATTCTCAGTACCTAGAGGCATGAAGAAAACCATGCACAAAATGTCTACAGTATATCAGAGCAGTTTCTGATTCTTTTGGATCAAGCCCAAGTCAAGTCTGAAGTCATACAATACAAGTCTTTAATTCCTCGTACAAAGTACAAAATCACAGAACACTTTTTTTTTCCAACAGTGGTTCATTGAACATCATCCAATGAATGTACTTTTCTATGTCAAGTAATTTTCTGAGAACACTGAAAGCAAATGTTTAAAAATGTTTAATGGTGCAAAAAGGCCCGTGGTGTGTTTCTGTCGGTTTGGAGCGCAGCAGTGCTGCAATGTCAGTGCTCCTGGGTTTACACCCTGACACACCCCCGCCTGCTCTGTCCCGCACACCCTTAAAAACAAAGCAGCATGAAACCCATCGGGGCCTACGGCGCGTGTGTGCATATTAACTTCATGGCTCATTTCCAGCTCAATACCACACACTGGTTGATCTGGGCAACATGACTAAAAAATAACATCGTATTTCTGAATCCTTGATGGTATCAGACTTTGGAAACATGGGAATTACATGTTAGCAGAATAAATTCCTTGTTGCTTCTTGGCCTTGTCATGGGATTTGCTGACGATAAGAAACATATTTAATATATATAGAAAAATGTAGCCTTGTTCTTTAAGATAACTTATCTGAAAGGGAAATCATCTCATGGCACATAACACATGCCTGCACTTTCTTTTCTTCTATCGTTTCCCTTTCTTGAACATTGAACGAGGTATGGTGCAAAACAATGAGCAGAAATATGGTCTTTTCAAGAATGTAGTTCAATATAATTGAAGTGTTTTACTGAATTAGCTAAAAAGAGACATTCCTATCTGCGACAATCAAAATTTCTACAGCATTTACTACATCATGATATATATCAATTTAGCAATATCTAACTTACCTGTCCAGTGATATAAGACTGTATCTAAAATGCCCAATTTACCTGGTTTGGTACAATATATAGGTGATAGCACTTGTAATACATCATGGACATACATAATGGTTTAAAAACACATCCTTTAAGAGATATACAAAACAATTCTCCATGAATTCAATGAAGGTATGAAGGTTCATGCATGGCTGTAGCAAGTAACATATAGTATAGCTGCTATATATGAGGGGGAACTATCAAGCTACTCATTAAATGTAATCTTTTTTTTATATAGTGATAGGCTAATTTCCCTAATCTGAATGTAGAGTTGATGCCAGCTGGTACATATGCGACCATTTATTTTTAGACATGGAAACATTGGCATGCCCATCCTCATTACACTATCAATTTTTCATGCACTCTTCATAACGGCAAAACTGCATGCACAGCACTTTTTGATATTTACTGCTCTGGGCTACCAAATCTGATCAACTTTGTGGCTTCCAGTCTCAACTGAAGTCTTTGGGCAGTCAAGTCTTATGTAAGTCAAATGTCAAAGCCAAGTCAAGTCTGACAAGTCTCAAGTCTCCAGCTCTGGTCACAATTATATTGCATGCATACACAAAGAGAGAAGAATAAACAGCAGATAATTTGATGAACTGACTAAAAGATGGGCTGTCTGAATGATTGCAGGTTTCTCTTCATACCCTGGTTGTAGCTGTCTGTCCTCTTATAATGGAGAATATGCAGGGATTTATTACCATCGCAGACCTAAAAGTATTTCCTACACTCTGAATTTTCATGGTAATAAAGCAATTAAAATGTAAAATAGTGGAATTTAATCATAGATGTCTGAGGCAACGTAGACTGCAATGTCAGAAGTAATGTCTCTAGATTAAGCACGCGACAGCCCTCAGGTCACAAGTCAAAATCAGACTCACTTTCCTTCACCTCCCCCTCTCTTTTTTCTTTCTCTGTAATGTGTTGAAACATAGCAAAATGATGAAGATCTTCAAGCCCAGGGGCTTCAATTGTGTCCATAGATTATTCTTCCTTACTCCTGGTCAATATGTAGTTAATCCAGCATGAAATTATATTTTGTTCAAGATGAAAAAAGAGAGCGGCTGTCATCATTTTTGAATGTTTGTGCCATCAAAATGTAAGGCTTTATAGATAAATACTTGCTCACAGCAGGGTTGGGTTTACTTTATTTCATAGCTGTCACAAGGCATTATGCACCCTTCCATCACCGGAGTGGATATGCTAAAGCTAATGGATCAACACTATCTAACATTTAGGGCACTACACCATCCAATACTGCCATCTGTTTAACCCACTTAGTAACTTGGCTACATCTCATGGAAACTGTTTAATCCTTATTATTATTATGAATCCTGTGAGTAGTAGTAATAGTCATACTACTAGTTATACATGTGTATGACTAATATGCCAGAAAAACCTTGATCACAAACACGTGGAAAAGCATAATATGTTCACTTTTATGGTAATTAAAACTACAAATTATCCTTAATTTTGAGCAAACAAGTGTGATTGATATGATCTATTCATTACATTTCACATGACAATCTGATGAATTTTTCTGTATCTTGGTTCAGTCCATGAGCCCATGATTCATGCACGCAGCTGGAACAAGCTAGGTGATTACAATATTACCCAATATGTTTCACAACACTGGTCATTTTAGCATTTATATACACTCTGCAAGAATATTCATTCTTTCTATAATATCTGATATCAGTCATGAAAAACAATGCAGCCAAGTTTGTGTGCCCTGAGACTCAGACAGTTTGTATTCTGGGTCTATACAAGTCATCTGATAAGCTGAAGCAAACAGCCCCGAGAAGCCCCACGTGTCTGTATTATCATTCCATCCACCACAACAAACAAACTGGCCAGAGACAAGAGAACAAGGAGGGCTTTTCACTGCTCGATGTAACCCCTTGCCTTTTAATAACTACCAACCAAAGTCTGCACATCCATTCCAAAGTCTCCTAGCAATCTAGCTGGTGACACAGCACGATGGTGAAGTGGCAAGTGATAAATGGCTTTGCTGGGTCCTATACCATCTCTCCAGAGCATCAGGTGAAGCCATAGACCCAGAGGTAAGCGTAGGTTTTTATTTTATTTTTTAAAGGTTGACATGAATGTTAATAAACACCTTACCTGAGCACACTCACCAATCCTGTTTAACGTGGAGTGATTAGGCGAGCTTAGCTGGTTAAGCCTAATCCTCCGCGTTGTAATCCTTACTGTATTTCAACATATCAAACATTTAATTTCCAGCATAGCACAAGATGTTGTGCAGCTGGAAATAACATTTAACAGGAGGAATTTATATGAGGTTTTGCTGCAGTCTGCACAAAAAGCTCAGTAGATTGTGCATGTTTAGTCCTCTTTACGACCCAGTGTATTTCAGTGTATAGACTGAATTCATTTAACTTCCTCACTGTCCTCTCTCTCGTAATGGTAAAGGGCCGATGTTAAAACAAATGTGGGCACATCAATAAGTAATTACAGTGACTCTTCGCCCACACTACAGGGTCCCTAAAGAACAATGAACACGAAGAAACACTTGAGTGAATGGCTGCGAATAATATCTTACAAGGAGCATGAAAATTAAACATTAAAAAAACATTAAAACACGCTTCAAATTTACCATTGTATAGAATTTTCTGCCACCATCCCTCGTTCCTTTAATCAAGTGTAAGAAACCTGCATGCACGTTTGCCCATGCTGACAGAAGCGAGGGCTCAGCGTGAAGCACCTGAAGTCTCACACCCGTAGGTTCTATACCTGCTTGTGGCACCGATCAAACCAATACTTACAGCTCCTACAGCATACGCCACAATTACTTATAGCTACATTTGTACTCACTTCACAGGACGGTGATTCAAATTTTCTGACACAATGTCAGTCTCATCTCCAAACAGCCAATAAAATGGCTGATCCCGCTGCTTTTCAAGTTTCCATTCAGCAGTTCCGAAAATCCATTGTAGTAAACCAGCAATCACAGTTTAATGGCTCCTCCTGGCTTGAACTCGAAACTTCAGAAACAGTATTTTACTGCCAATCATACATTAATGGAACAGATGGCTCGTTCTGAAATAAAACAGCCATTCAATAGTTCAAAAACAGAATTAACTGAGGCTGAGGGAATATTTTGCATGATGTGACCTGCTCAGCAGCAGAGAAAGTCATACAGGAAAAAAAAAAGTAGAGAACAATTGTGTCAGAAGGATTGTACAATATTGAATTAGGCCAGGCTGCTTTGAAAGAAACTTCTTGTTTTGAGAACGTATTGGTGGGTTGGGCATTTACTGTATGAAGGACATCTGGGGTTTTCAGCGTGCTATTGTTTGAACTGCAATACCAATGAATTTAATCCTACATTTTTCCCAAAGTCACATCTACTTTCAACTAAACATCTTTGTTTCCATTCCTTCCTACTTCATCCATTGTCTCCGCTTAGCTTAGGAGGCTGTTTTGGCACATCTTACTGTTGCCGCCACTGTATTGGAATCACTGCCAATTTCCTTTTTTTGGTGCGTGGATGTTTCTTTGTTCCTTTCTGGTTCACTTATGCCAAGACCGAGACCCCCATGACCTTGCAGCACATGCCCTATGATATACCGTGTCTTTGTGCCAATTCTGCTTGCTGAGCTGCCTCTTATGGGTTCATTTCCAACTCTGTTAAGAGAATAGCTGCTATTCTTAGCTGCCCTGTGCAGTGCATGCGATGCAGAGAAGATCTTTTTCTGCAGCTGCACATCTGTTCATAAAAGCGACGCGGATGTCCCTTCAAGTAGAAACTGAAAGTCAATCCAATAAATCAAACGACAACAGTTTAGCTCTCATTAATCTGTCTTGGAAATGCAAAGTAGTTAAAAAGTGCATGCCAACATACATGTCAGAAAATATTACCAATCTTTTTTGTCAAAGCAGATTAGTTCAACTCACGTCCCACGCTATCAAGGGAGGCCATCTTTCATTGTCTTTGATTCTGCAATCTGGGCTTTGAAGATAGACATCAGTAATAGACCAACACGCAATCATTTTACACCACGTTCTCGAACTCTTATCAGAGCAAGAGTGTGTGTCATAATAAATTTCAAATTCATTTAAAAGAAATGACACCCCTCAGTATCACCTGGTAAGAAATTAAGTCATGCTAAGTGCAGGCTTGGTATTCCCAAAGAGTATCCAACCTTGGTTTAAATTCATCCTGGATTTATAGGGATGAATACTAAGTCTCAACTGACTTCTACCTCCAGACACTGGAGGCCAGCTTATAGTAAGAGGAATCGGAGTAGCTAACAGACACACACATGGATCGATGTGAGCTCAATGAACACAACATTGTTACCACAAGCAACTACAGTACACTGACAGCAGTACTCTGCGCTTAGTATAGGTTACTGACATTAAGATTATTTTTGGTCCTTGTAAAGGATTGAGGTGAAAGGCTATAGCGATCATCCTGGGAGAGATGGCAACACATACAGAGAGAGAGAGCTGCTCTCCACTGAAAGGGCCAAAGCAATATAATGTATCTCAACAGCAGAACGCAAGGAGCCATTAACACATATTCTTCAAATCAAGCTTAGACTGCCTTTATCAGTTCAGTCACTTCCTGAAACATCTGTATAATGTTTACTGGAAAGTAAACTATCCAAAGCATGTATGTGATTTTCTGATCATATTTTTCAAGAATGTGGACTAAAACATAAATGTCATAATTTGCCAATCCTTTTTGACATATGCTCAATTGAAAAGAGTGCAAAGACAATATATATAATATTTGACCTCATCCCTTTCAGTGATAGTTGCAAGATTGTTGTATATCTGCTTATTCTGATTTTCATTACAGCAACATGTTTCAATGTCAACATTTGAGATGGTGGCAGAAAAGGTATTAAAAATCAAAGTTATCATTAATATTCACATTTCTATTAAACACATGGTGTTTTTTGATGTCGGTGTTGCAATGAAAGAATGCTTTTAAATTGAAAGAAGGAAATGTCATTCTTCTTTGATGTGAACATGTCAGAAAGCAGGTCGTCAACAAGGACAATGAAGTGGCTGAGCAACACAAAAACTACTATACCATATCTTAAATTTGATAACAGTTCAATCACAGCTATTCAAAGCGGTGGAACTCCAAAGTGAGTGTTTCACTGTGTTCAAAGAACATGTTTTAATTGCATACTTAATCAGTCAGTGTTTGAAGATTGCCTCTGCTTTCTGTGTATGTTTGAGAGCAATGCACCTGGCAAACTAGAGCTGCGTTGTCCATGCAATTCAGAACACAACTGTCGTCAATTGACGTCAAATCTCGTGAAACAAAGGTCTTGGAAATGACTAGAATCAATCTTTAAAGGTGCCTGTGTAGTTCAAGGTAAACAAACAACAGTTATGTTTACATGCTGTGTTAACATATACATCCTTGTGGTCTAACAAACGTGTCAAGTGCACAAGCACATATTGAATGCATTTCAAATCAGTATTGTTTGCATCCATGTTTGTTTGAGGTCATCTTCTTGCCCTTCTTTGTTGGTACACTGCAGCATATCAGGGTCTGTAGATTAGTGTAGAGTAGAATAGTGTGACACCATGGGGGGGGTATCGTGTCACCTGCGTGCGCACACATGCATGTCTGTCTTTGTGTGTGCACAAGACAACAGAAGCCCATCTATAGAAAAACAGCTCCACAGTCTACCATGTTTATTAAACCAGTGGCACGCTACATGTTTAAATTCTGTGCTACTGAGATTGTGACAGTTTGATCATAATTATATGATCAATCATTTTCAATTCAATTCAATCTTATTTTTATAGTGCCAAATCACGCCAAAAGTCATCTCAAGGCACTTTACAGACAGAGCAGGTCTAGACCATACATATATATATATAAGTTCCCATCATGAGCAAGCACTTGGCGACAATGGTGAGGAAAAACTTCCTTTTAACAGGCAGAAATCTCGGACAGAAACGAGCTCAATGATGGACAGCCATCTGCCGCAACCAGTTGGGTTGAGAGAGAGACAGAGAGACAGAGAGGGAGAAGGAACGCCTGTTATAGTTTCCTAGACCACTAGTTGGCATCTTCAAATCCTTTGTTACATCTTTGTTACATCAATGACATTCAGTAAAATATTATATGTGACAAAAACCTGCAAATACGTAACGTTTAGGGGATTGAAGTGATTAATCAAATTTCCAAATTTCTGGAAATCAAGATTTAGTCCTGGGCTTTTCAAAACACATTTGACTCAGTTCTTGCAAAAGAAAATGGATGTGATTTCTATCAAGTCAGGCAATCTTCAGGAGGCACTCGCACGTTCAATTTCATTGCAGGTGCTGGGTAACAATCATCTGCACAAGAGGATGAACTGAATCTCATTTTCTCATTTTTTTTCTTCATTTATTTTAAACGAACATGGCAACGTTACGAACAAACACATGAGGAGGACCATCAGTGATGGCAACACTCTGACGTCAAGAAGAACTGGGAACGAGATAGGAGCATGCCGGTATTTTTCTTTTTTCATCTTCATCAGACAAGACCGTTCCAGACTAGAACATGACAATATAAGCCCTCAGAGTCCCCGAGGGCAGAGGGGCAGCAGCTGAGGCGGAGAGGCAGCTGTTGATGTCACACAACTGCTCAGCAACTGGGCCATCCAGAGTCAATATCATGGACATATAATGAATTCCAAAAGCTAAATCACATTTCAAAGTTTGATGCTTATCCCATGCCCTGGGCCGAGGAAGTGGCTGTTGTGATGAAGATGCCAAGTCTTTCAAGAAGAACCCTTCATTCACCAAACTGTAATTTCTCCAAATAAACCCTCCTAGCCATTGTCCAGCGAAAAACTTTCATCCACCGCCTTCGTGTTTTTGATTATTGTATTGCCCTTCTTTCATCACCTACCCATTTGCACGCACACGCACACATATACACACATGCATGCACTCTTTCGTCAAGATTGTAGCCTGATGATTTACAGAAAGTATGATGCAACTTCCTGCACCGTGCCTCAACATGTTTCTGAGATACAGCTACAAAACTGACCGAACCAGCTCTGCAGTTCATGAGTAAGATGAGTAAGTGCCAACATCCACACCACCGTTCTGTGCATGCCTGCTCTGGCATGTTGATAACACTGTACAATAATCCAAAAATGTCACACCATGCCATCCTACAATATTTACATCACATGGGCCTGTTTTCAACTTAGATTCAATCATGACTAGCAGGGCATTTTCTGTTTTATATTAAGAACACTGAAAAGGGGAGCAGATGATTCTGTTTCATTTTGTGCCTGTTAATTCCTAAAACTATAATTGGCCACTTTAGCTGGGTTTTATTTATGTAAAAGGAGACTGATACCACAGGGCGGCACACAAGGGCTTGCAGCTGAACACTCCCCCCTCCACTGTCAGTCCTCCTCCTACCCCACTATGGCTTAATACTCATTCTTTACAGGAACACTGCGGCTCTTAGTGCCCAACCAGCCAGGCCAGGGTGGGGGTGCACTGCAGCACAGAAGGCTCACTTCAACAATAGTGACTCAGATTTCCCTCTATTATCTTTGAGGAAGGGCGACGATTTTGTTTCGGGCTTTTTCTTTGACATTGGATTAGCGTATGAAACTCTGACGCACTGAAGATATTAAATAATAATTTGACAGCTGAATTAAAGTCACATGACGAATGTTACCCCTATTATATCTTAGCATACTTTAAATTATGGACAGTCGGGCACAGTGCTTAGACTCACTTTTCTCGCTGCTATATGGTCACCTTTCTCTAACCACCAGTCTGTGTGTGTGTCTATGTGTGTATGACAATACAGGTATCTGGACTTACGCATATCTGCTATCAAAACAAAAATCATATTGCCTCTCCTTCTAGACATAAAGTTGCCCATGTAGTTTGCTGCTGAAAGAGGTCTTTCAGCCAGGAGGTTAATCTGGGATTTGCGCAGCTGTATGAATCAGCATTAAGACCCTGACATTGACATAATAGTGAGGTTGCGTTCTCAGACACAGTTTAACAGAGTAATGGAGATCTCATTGCTGATGTCCATGGAGCCCGTCTAGAGGAGGCCAGATTGCTGCAGTGCTCAGTCTGCTGGCCTCATCAGTCCCGCTATCAGGCCGGGCTGCTGGAGCTGACCCCCATCCGATATCAGCCCCAGACCTCCCTCTCCGTCCCGCTGACCCTTCACCATCACCTCAGTAATGGGAGAGGAGGGGGAGAGGGGCTTCTCCTTAAAGGTGAAAATAAACATACCGTATATATGAGGCATTTTAGGTTTTGAAAATATTTGTTTCCTCAATGAAAGATTTATTAATAGTGCAGATAAAATGCACAATTATACCAAAGAAATTGCAAAGTGATTTATTTTTGCAATAAATAGACACCAAACAGATATTCTATATTTGTATTGTGATAAGTTTAGGCTCCCTTTCCCAGCTTTTAATTTATCATTTCTACTGCTCCCATGATAAGACTTAGCATTCCTGTAGCAAGAGAAATATGTGTTTGATCAGTGTAAATCATAGCAACATATACTTCGCTGTATGTATTTGGAAGGAGTCCCACTTAAAATGACAAAGAGATGTGACTGGAAAGGTCTTTTCTGGGTAGGAGAGCTGCGGCTCAGAATTAATGCTGAGGCGGTTCAGTAGGGGAGTGCTATGTGGGAGGTGCAGCAATTTTCATTTCCAGAATCAATTCAGTCAGCACTGCAGAGAGATCATGAACCTGTGGACAATTATCCCACTGATGACAAGACGAGTCCAATCGTGGAGAGGTAATGGCGTTTCGTTTGCATTCTCTGGGAGAAGCCTCAAAATAAAAAGCTATAATTACTCTCACTCAATTACAGCCTCGCACCTCGTTTCCCTGAATGGTCTTAAAAATTTCCCCTGGAGGTTGAACTGGACATTCACCCTTCTGTTTTTATTTGTCATTTCTGCGAAAGGAACATGAGCAATGTTTTAATGGTGGGGGGCAACTAAAGCATTAACAGGCTTTAATCAAACTCAAGCTTAGTATACAACACAAGGCAGTTCAAAGGAAATGGTGCTGGATATGTATCCTCTGACTGATGTGCACCTTGTGAGAAACATGTGATCAAAGCGGATGGCATCTAAAATCAAAACAGGGTTGGTGCCATATGGGAACCGCCAAAATGAATTTCTGCGCCCCCTTCCCCCGGCAATATTTTTCTTTAATTAAGCAGAAAATGTGCCTTTAATGGGTGATTTATTGCACCAGTGTATATGTTTAAAATAATGACTTCATTATAAAATGTGATACAATATGTAATTGCTCAAACGTTGCGTGTTTTGTATGCGTTTGTGTTTTGGGTCGTACGCCAGAAGCAAGCAATCTGTGTTTCAGGTTATAATAGCATAGAGCGGATCACTTACTGATTGTTTTCCCAGGAAATTATGTCCTGAGCTAGCTATTAAAAATGCGCATTAGCACTGGCAGGATTGTGTTTTAGCCAATCTGGGGCCATTTGCGGATTAATTTGTAGGTTGCTCGCAACCCACAGTCTGTATTCATCTGTTTTGACAACACCGTTGTCTTTCAGTAAACTTTGATGATGAATCACATATGTGTGTTGTCGTAACTCAGCTGATGTGATTTATCTTTTTGTGGCGTGTGATTGTTTGTGTATTATCAGCTCTGGCTGGGTTTAAGGCTGTTAATTACCTAAAGGCACCTTCATTTATTGAATATCTTCACATTTATGCTTGTTCTGTCTTCAGTTTGCAAATCCAGATACCAGCTATTGCTGTGCAATTAATGTGATTCAGGCGAGGGCAAGAGGGAGATCAAAATATTTTAAAAAGTAATTGGTTAAATTAAACCACATATCAGTATCTTTTATAAAATATTTTTTCTCTCTTCTTTGGAAAAAAAATCCTCATTGAAATTCTGATTAAAATGATTTAACAGCGACCCCTGCAGGGCAGAGGAGGAGCTCTTATATCAGTTTAATGTACTTCTTTATTAGTTTTTTTTTTTTTTTCATTTTAATCAGTTATTGGCCAAAGCTCAAAAAACGATGTTCCAACAGATGATGTCCTCTCTCTCAGCCAATCATCAATCAGAACACAATTTTATTCTCTACTCCTGTAATCGTGATCGAAGTGGCTGTAGAGAGAAATTAAAACATGCAAATTATGAACTACATCAATAAACACCTAGAGCTAAATCTCATGCAGCGTAATGCAACAGCTCTGCAATAATTCTTAACTACTGTGTACATTGTATTGTGGGAATTGTTTATAATGTTGTGTCCACTCTATTTGTGTCAATGAGGGTAGACTTACATATCAGAAACACCACTACATATAATGCAATACAACTCAACAGCAACACACACAGCCTCCAAAACGGCCATGAAGAGTATCTGAATCAACACCTCGCCAAATAACTTTAGCTATAATCTTCTTGAAAGCAGACTTCATTGAACTGCTGTTGTACTAGACTGTAGTAGCTCATAACTTGGCTACTAAATGTTTGTTATCGCTGTAATTTGTGCTCTAGTTTGTTGCAATCTACATGACAGGTCTGCATCTATACCCTTAATAAATACTGGAAACAGCAGTTTTTGTTTTTGAGAAATCGTGTCAGTCATTGTTTTATTACTTAATATTTCATTGAACATATGATGGGTTGGTTTTCCTCTTGTCCATCCTATTTTTTTGAACCACTGGAATCATACTATAAAGGTAAAATGTCATTTAAAAAACAGAAAAAATGAGTCACTTCAGAACACTTTATAGACCAGTGGACATCTGCTAGAAAGTTTGTGAGATCTGATCGCCAATGCCCCTAGCTTTAATTAGCTCACAACACCGGGCATGAACATTACACCAATTATCTTTCTTCAGGCATCCACTGGGAAGAAACGTTACCCATGGCAGGTTCTCTATAGGGGATGCTTTGGCAGCTGCACATCTAATTACACCTATGGGGAGAATCTCTTGGATATCAGAATGGGACAATTTATGCTCATACTGGGCAATTATGAGCCCCTGTATGCCCACAGCAATGACTGAGCATTTAGTTGTATTAAAAATACACAATGTACAAATGTACATGTGTCGTCTTCAGACATGTATTCTGTGGCGAGTTCCACCTCCTATAGGAAGAGTTCTGTGGACGAGTGTGACTGATGCCTATGAGGCTTAACCTCCTCTCAGCCCTGTACTCTGCATGTAGTGTTTAATTGCATGAATATTTCAACAGTTACTGCAAGTCCTTTCACATGTTGTATCAGCAAGATCGCAAGTTTTTAGAAACCCACTTGAATAATTCATTTTAGCACACAATTTTGTGTTATCCTGTTTCATGCAGAGCTCGGATATTGGAAAGCCCATAAGACAGATTACTGGGTTTTAATACCTCGTGCTATCCAGATTCTATCAATGCAGTTGATCTCTTTTCTCTATTCTTTGTGAAATATGAAACGGAACCAAACAAAAAGACGCACTCATACATATGCTAAAGTGAGTGGCCCACGCCTAGATATTCACTCTCAAAGGTCAGTAGAAGATCTGTCCGTTCAAATTGCCTATTTGGCCCAAAACAGCGACGACATGTAAAACGAGAAACAGACCATTTCACATTTCCATACACCACATGCAAAGATGTGAGTCGAAATGTGAGCTGCAGATTATCCCTATACACTGTTTTCAATATTTCTTTCCATTCAAAGTAATCAGAGATTAAATTTTCAAAAGGTCAGCTGGAATAACACAGCCCACGGCAAACTTGAGGCACACCGTTTCAGGAAGGTCTATGTTCAATAATGTATGAATGCTTGCTGTTTCACTAAAATATATCCCAATTCAGCGATGCCTTTGATGAATATCCCATTACTGAGATAACCCTTTTATGCAAATAAAATGTCAGAGTTTTGACTGCTTCTTGGCCAGAATTCACAGTGAAATGGTTCAGTGCCCATTTTTTCAGCTGGGAGGCTTTGAGACCGACTGCACCCCACAGTCAGCCTTCTCCGAGGAAAACGGGGTGGCACTCAGGAGACGTTTCAGCATTACTAATGATCGTTCTGTGCTTTGTCAGGCACTTGAATGCAGGATAGGAACAGTCACTAATTCATGATAAAGCTTATACATAATAAATGCCTGTTTTGATATAATACATGACTAACTGTATTTAGTCAGTGCGACCAGACGTTCATAATCTCAGAATGGTTTTTTTTTTTATTATCAACTGATGTTTATTAATATATTACTTACTTTTCAAAGTGTGTGCTAAGTGATATTCCCCTGAGGATATTAATGTTTACCATTTCATCAAGAAAATATTTTCCAGTGTACTTTGCTTTAGGTCCAATGGTATGTCAGTTCACCCATATGGATAAGCCTCATTTTTATTTAGCCTTTCAGCTGCCATGCTTGGATGAATGGAAAGAAAAGCCTCTGGGAACTACAGAATACAAATGAGACTGAAAATGCTTCGACACATGCCGTGTCAGAAATGATAAGTTTTAATATTTTTCCCTTCCATTCTCCAGGTGCCCTCCTCGACTTGAGATAACTGGCAGGCCACTTCACATTTCCAGATTTTGAGCGAGAGCAAGGTTAACAGGCCTCACCTATAGCAGATGACCACAGGTGACATCTCTCTGATAGAGAGGGTCGTGCTCTCGCCTGTTCCCCATCGCCCTCGTCACTTGGCAGCTTGCCTTTTTCAGCAGCATACTGAAGTTTTTTTTTCTTCACACTCCTGTCTTATGCGCGTGACCGCTGACACCGAGGCCACTGACCCTTGCCTGTTTGTTTTTAAAAGCAGTTGCCAGAGTTAAGTGAACTCTAACCGCTGAATAAACAGAAGGAGATGCAGATGCTCTAGATATTATAAACACCAACATAAAGCACGCAGCAATGTTACCATAAACTCACTGACACGTTCATATATTTGATAATATAGTTCGTCTACTACAGAACATCATCGCATGTTTAACGCTGAGCCATGTGTGAATTAACCTCAAGTCTGCCCAAGTAACTTTCTTGATTCGTCAACAAGGAATTGAAAATGCAAACTGTACAATACCTGATTGCTTCATGGTCAATTAAGGCTTAGGGGAAGGCAGATGAGATCAATGCCGCTCTTCCAGAGGATTTATTGGAGAATTAAGACATGTTAGGAAATGTCCAACATCTCCCGCCATTAAAAACTTTAGGGCTTGTGTGGGAGTCTGTGTGTAAATAAAAGAGGGCAATAATAAGCTCCCTAGTCCTGATAATTGCAGTCAATTTAGCTATGAGTAGATGTGAGGGTGAATGGAGCTGGTGTTATCTACATGGGACCAGCCTGTGATAGTAACGCAGAGTCCCAGGGTCCTGGGAGACTAATAACACAGTAGGATTACTGAGCGCTCACTCTGCTTGCACCAAGGACATTTGCCAATAACAACTTTATCTGCCTCCTCCATGCGCCTTGGGTTCTGGCATTTGTAACTGCTGGAAATTAAGAATCGCTTTGTTTTGTCTCCAAGCTGGGGATTGCTGACTGGGGCTGTAATCAAGAAGAAGAAGAAGAAGGGGAAAAAAAGATTCTTTTAAAAACCTTTTTGATAAAACCTTGAGCAATTTCATCATGTCACTGTCATTTTGCCACATCCTTATCAGTTGATTAATCAGGGAGAGTTGTCAGCTGAAGACAGCCATTTGAGGTTTGGGAGGATTTTCTGTGACGACTGCGTTCCCCCTCCTTCACGGGGATGTCATTATTACACCACCTATTAATTTATGAGTGTTGGCGAGCAAAAGGCCTAAAAAATATTGATTTGCATACATATAGCAAAGCCATTTTAACCTCCATCATTTTATGCTTGTGTCTCAGAACCATTCCACGTCTCTTCACAATCTCCCATTACAATCTGCAATACATGATGTGATGTCAGTAGTTTTTACTGTAGCAACAATCAACACAGCCTCCAATTTGAGCTGAAACAATTCTTTGATAAGCTGATCAACAGAGAAATTATGACCTTCTATTTTGGTACTTGGTGAGTGGCTTCAGTCATTTTCTGAGCAAGATTCTCAAATATTCTGTGCAGCTGCATGATAGTAAACCTCTCATATGTACTGTATAATATATATATATATATATATATATATATATATATATATATATATATATATATATATAGATATAGATATATATAGATATAGATATAGATATATACATAGATATATATATATTTGGGTTTTGGATTCGACAGAACAAAGAATTTGAAAGGAATTATTGCATTATTTTCTGATATGTTAGACACTGTGATTAATGTAGAAATCAATACAGGCAATAAATAATCAGCATGTTGATCAATAATGAAAATAAAATGTTGCAACCCTTGTGTCCATTTCAGAAAATCAGCACACTGAAGATTATTTGCATTATCAACCCTCCTCTATATAAAAATGCAGTCTACACATCACACAGGTCTTCAAGTGAAATGCTAAGAGAATAATCTGAAACAATGGTAGTAACCTGATCACATTTCCTGTCAAATATAAGAACACGGCGATTCTTTGCCTTCAACTTCCTGCTCCTCATCAGGACCCACATTGCATGCCGGTGCCAAAGACCTAGTGTTATTCCCTCTACCTGTCCTTCCTCAGGTAAACACACAGATGTTCCCCCTTTAATTTGTGCCATTGTGCCACACTACACGGCAAGAAAAATGTTGCCCCTCTCCCCTGAAATGAGCCAGATGCTCCTGACATTGCTGCACCGTAGGGAACACCTGACATTAACACAGTGTTCTTCAGGGCTCTCTTTAATATGTATAGGAGGCCTTTTCTCTTTCAGCAGACGGACCTCTTTGGTGTGCCTCGCCGTCTCACCGGCTTGAAGAGATGAATTCAAACGCTGACCGAGATAGCACGTGCATGCCCGAGGTGATGAAGTACAGCACAGACAGTAATGTTTTGAAATGCTGTCAGTGAGGTTTAAAATTGTTTAAACAGGCTCATCTCTTCCATGTCAATTACTGGTGGAGAGTTCAAACCATGTACTCGGCCCTGTTCCTCTCAGGCTAAGCTAAGTTTACAACTTAATTGCTGCCTAGGGCTCATTTTGTCTGACTATGAGATTTTAAAAAAAGGGATCTCAATGGACAGGTCTCACTTTTTTTCTCCCTCTAATTAGTTTACATAGAAACTAGAGAAAATGCAGCTGCTGATGTCCCCAGTTTCTCTGGGAGTTTTCCACTTAAGCAGCAAGAGCAAAATCAAAACAAGTCATTCTGATTCATAGTCTAACCCAGAGGTGACCAAACTTTTTCCCTGAAGCTTAATGGTGAGCCACCATTAAACACAAATGGTTCTAGGGTCCCAAGTCGCCTTAATTGACTTCCTGTGCAAAGTGTCACTCTTTAATTAATAGTTAGGGATGCTACAAATTTAAAAGGCATTATTACTTCACAAAAATCAAAACCTCCTAAACAGTGATTTAAGTTATATATGTTTATTTTTACTTAACTTTAAATTTGGTGGGTCAAGCCGAACCTCACTACAACAACTTTGGTCTAACCCGTTAAACTTTTATCACAGACTACAACACAAACACACACACAAAACAGACTAGTGTTTTTTGTTTTTTTTTACTAAAGTTGTTTTTTGCTGACATTATTTGGCCTTTATCATTGATTTTTCAGCCAACAGAATGAGCTAGCATGCACCCCTGTTTGATCTTAGCCAATAGCCAAATTAGGTGCCACGTGTGAAAGGAGGTAGAAATCTATTACTCTTATAGATTTGTCTTTGGGGGTTGCAAAAATATGCAGCAGTGAAATACTGGAGTACGGTTCAATTAAACTACAATCCTTACAGTTTTCCCAAAAGGCGCTTTGCTAATTTGCACTTAAGTCTATTTGACATACACAACTGCCATAGATGAGTGTGTGGCTGTGCTGGATGTGAGTTCAGTGTGTGTGGTTAGGCTTCCTTGTCACTGGCTGAATAAGTTCCTTTCAATTATAGTGTAATAAACTGTCTCAAAGATGAAGAGGAAGAACCTGAGAATATGCCCATGAATAAAGTGCTGGAGGTTCACACAGTAATGTATGAGCCATCCTTTGTCTCGCCGTGAACAGGCAGTGCACCGAGAACTGGAGCTTTTTGTCATGTTTGATATTTAACTTGCGGGCACAGATTTCATAGTTAGGGCATTTGTTATACAGCAGACCACATCCAGCAGGATATAGATTGCAGCGCATCAAAGGGTGTAAAGCAACAACTGAGAGTGGGCATTAATATACCATGTATGATATGAATGTTTGCACCTGCCTCAAACAAACCCTGTCACCTCCTGACAGTCTGGTCTACTTAAGAGCCCAGAATCTATTACTCACTGTAACCTTCCGACATGCTCAAACATCAGCAATTAAAAACAGACAGCATGTGGGTTCAGAGCAGCAGCAGAAGTATGGCAAGCAAATGCACCAGGGCTGAATGTTAGACTGAGAGGAGCTGCTGTAAAGTGAAAAGCATTGTACCGACGCGTTACATAACAAACATAAAAGGGTGGCATGACAGAGACATTGTATGATGGCATGAGATGAAGAAACGCAGAGATGGGAGTCGCGACTGTCTCGCCCAGTCTTCGAGCTGATGGGGCCCTGAATACTGGAGCTCAGTGGCTATTTCAGTGCTTGTTCCCATCGGGGATGGGTCTTAGCAACATGCCACAGGACATTATTTCATGCATCACTGAGCTGCCTTGAAACTAATGCAGCCAGTTCTTGATTTTGGGGCTTCTGCAGAGCTGAGTTTTTATAGAATATTTTGATACTTTGCCGCTCAATCCGCGTGTCCTCAATGTACCTTATCCATGTGTGAACCTGTTGGCGAATTAAAAACTTTACAAACTTGCAATGGAGATTCTGGTTATTCATTAAGCATCAAAAAAGAAGGATATGTAGCAAAAGAACAGCAGCAGAAACTGAATTCTCCACTTGCTGCATGTGGAAACAAAGATAATGTGAATTAGCATTTTACAGGCCCTTTCTGTAAACTGTGAATGCCGTTATAACTCTGGAAAACAATGGACCTCTAGAACAATGGTTTCAGCACAGTAGCTACAGATACAACTACGCTGAGACCTGTAATTTGTGCTTGTAATTGTACGCTGTCTTGTCCAGCCCCGATCGCTCCATACGAGCCTGCCGAAAACGTGACGCTGATCTTCTGCCTGTGCCAAAACACTGGGATATTTTTATTGCGCCGAATAATTTCTACTGTTGCAAACTGCAGACGTACAGTAATTCTGTGAACTGCGGTCATTATGTTATTGTCACAATGTTCGTTATCTTGACAATACTCATTAGCTCCATCCTGATCCGCAATGAGAGATTCTATCATGGCAATCTTTAAAAGCGGATGCAAAAAATAAACTGGAAACCCCAGTATGAGATCATAAGAATAATATACTGTGAGGAGAAATAGTGACAGAGGGTTTCATGGTTTCAGTTTCCTAGAGAGCTTATGAGTATAAAGCTAAAATTGTGCATAAACATTAAGTTTATTTAACTTCAACAATTTCAACATTTATCTTACATTATAGCATCTTTGTTATAGTTTACACATATATTAGTTGCAAGTGTAAGAAACAAACTGATATCCGGGTTTTAATATCTGTCAGTTTTGTCTATTTTAAAATTGATAACTAGTCTTATTTGCTGTGCTTTAATGCTGTGAACCTTCCTGATAAACCTCTCACTTTTGCAACAACAGAATAATCTTTCTTCACAAGGCAAATTATACATCACTTAGGTATTTATGTATCTGTTTTCCGAGCTAAAAGTAAGAAACTAAAATTTTATGGCTGTAAAGATAGGTCTTTTTTGAGATAAAGTATAAATTCTTTTCTGGGCGATGGACCAGAGCTAACTTTACTCCAGGTAATTTAACATTACTTGCATGTAAGTGGATTTCAAAAAAATACACACGGAAAACACACAAAGTTATACATATACATCACGAACAAAAGAATCACACACTAAAAAAAACAAAACAAAACTGGCAACCCCTTATGTTCCATCTATTGTGATGCAACTATTGCCCTGACTATAGGAGATAGTGCTTTCTTTAAATGTTAATCACTGGGCCAACATAATTAGCCGCTGGTCCAGTGTAACACCCCGTGTCAAATGAAGAGCAGGACTTTCCGGTGGAGAGTGATTGCACTTGAAAGTCTGGAAGATTACCACACATAAGCATAGCCTCAGACGAAATTTCCCGGTTGGCAAACTTGATATTTGCTATGCAATTGCCTTGAAGGTTTTTGAAGATTTAGCAGGGGAAGTTGTGATTGTTGGACAGAACATCTACAGAGACGTCTGTGTGAGACTCCGCTCGCGTACTGTAGACTTATTTGAATTCAGAGAGGGCATTTGCAGTCTATGCCTTAGCGAGACTCAGGGAGAGAGAGGCTTGATGAAGCTTTAAATCTTAATGGACTTACTTGTTGTGTCATTTAGGAGTGGACACATCAGCCGATAATGATATTAAAATAAAATAAGGCTGTGCCCGTTTTACGTTCTCGTCATTTTCTTCGCCGCAGACATTTGTTCAGACCCTTGAGATGTCAGATCTCTTGAGGCCTTGTTCGTTAAACTAATTGTTAAGACTCAGGCCTGCTCTTTCTCATGATAAAGGGAATTAGACTGTCAAATGGCAATATCCATTTGCAGTGCCTCTCCGTATTGATTTTTGAATTTTGTTTTGAGACGCTGCGACAGATTGTGTCTCTGACTGAGAAAACCAAACTGTCTGAGTCATCTGGGATACATTTACCAACTTCTGACATGGTTATCTCTGCACAATGCTTACACTTCTCTCAGGGGAAATCAAAGAGAGGGAGAAAAGAATGATTGGAAATTATTCAGTAACTCCATTTTGGTTGACCAAAGAAATGGACGTTAAACTAACTGAGGATTACGGTACACATCTGTGATGTGATCCATGAGCTGAATGCACAGTCAGTTGACTGTAAGTAGAGCAGAATGTCGTGAGCTGGCTCCAAATTGCAGTCTGGCATAAATATTGATCAAAGAGGCAGCCACTTCCACAGGCTGACAGAGTTTAAAGGCAGGACAGGCCAGACAAAGAGAAGTGGACAGCTATGCGGATGAATATACAAGTGCCTCACAAACACACACACACACATACACACACACACACACACTAGACTGTGAGCTCAACAAGATAAAAAGCACTTCAAGTGGAGCAGGAAATATTGATTGCTATGCTTTTCTTCGTGTGTCCATAATAAAACGGAAGACGCAGAGCATCAAGCAGATACAGAGAAGATGGGTGTGTATCTGCCACGGCATCTAAATGCTCTTAGAGGGATTTGTCATTGACACACATGCGCTCTGTTGACGTTCACCACATTCATTACTCGCAATTAAAATAATTCAGCAGAGTCACCGGTTTATTAATGTGAAAATGTTTTGGGGCCTCTCATGGATCCAGCATTCACAGGTATGAAAAGCACGTTCACCGCCGACAACATTTTGCTATGTGTGCTTTTTTTTTCTCTTAGACTATTTCAGCAACACAATTATTATTGTGACAGCAGTGTTTACACGTTTCAGCATAAATTATTGACATTTTCACACACTCAGCTATAAATAGTGTTTGCGGGAGAGGGTTTGTGCCTTTATCCTTTGACAGCCTTTCCATCGCTGTCATTGGCCACTCTCACATTATACGCTACAATAGTAAATGGGCTCACAGACAAGGAAGTGCTTCCCTCACACTATTCATCCGTGAGGCAGGTCGATCTGTGTTGTGTCTATGTTACTCACATATATATGACCACATTACTGCACCTCCCACAGATGGGACAGACCAGACTAAAAACGTGTCTTGAACTTATTTTGCACGTTCTTCTTCTGCAAGTATATTCTAGTGAAAGCTGCAACAATTAGTCAATCAACCGAAAATTAATTCCCAATTAATTGTTTGAGTTACCCTTCTGGAAATAAGCCCAAATATTTGCTGGTTCCAGTCAGTATACTTTTCTTTTATTGTTTGTTTGTGTACCCCTGAATCAATTTGGTCTTTCAGGAACACAACTGTCTAAATCTACACAAAACAGGGCTCCAATAACTGGGATTCATAAGGAGATTGGTGATGGTAACTCTACTTAGAGTGAAAAGAAACCTCCAACCACAATAAAAGACTGACAATCACTTTAGTAGAAAGGTAGAACATGTATTATCAAGACTTTAACCACTCTCATCAATAGACCTGACCCAAATGTCTTTCAATGAAACAAAGACGAAAAAAGAAATCAGTTCAACCCGTTGAATGACCTCTGTTACATCAGTTGTTGTTCATCAGTTATCAGTATCAATACTGCCCATTAAGGTTGTTTATTTTGTGCTGTTCTTCACACTGTCCATTTCAGTTTGTTGCACTCAGTTTTTTCCTCGTTAGGATTTAAATTGTCCAATTGCTTAGTGTTTTTTCTCTGTCTGGTGCATCAGTTTTTGGTGTGTGTGTCAGTTTTTGTATGTGTCAGGCCTGACTCAACCAAGAAAAGTATCTTTTAAAAAAGGTGAGATCTCAGGTGAAATAAAAATGCACAGATCTTCCAAAGGAAATGGGAAATCCATTTTTTGTCCTACCACCCTCCTGGAAAACAGGTGGCCATCAGATGCAGAACTTCCTTTGCAGATTCTTCAGGTGGAACCCAGTCCATGGACATGCACTGCTCAGTCTTTAAAATGATCCTCTCAACAGAAAAAACAGCCTGCACAAAGCATGCAGAGCAATTACTCAATGTGCAAAATAAAGTGTATAATCCACCTAAAATGAATTACTTGCATTTGGAAATACTGTCTTGCTTCAAGTTGTCATAATTGCTGGCCAATGACAACACATTTTTATCCATAAAACAAAATAGTAACACAAGAAATGACCAGTGGAACAATAACAGTGCATATTACACTTACACGGGTTTACAACATCACTCCACACAGTGTGTGTTCGCTCACGTGCACGACAAGTGTAGGGCCGCTAGCTTAGCTTTTCACCGCTAACACAGCTAACTACTCATTGGCAACTAAAAATAATCACTTCGCCACAAAAAATAGCATATCCTGACTGGTTTTTATAGTAGTATATATTTATTCAAAGTGTAAACTGATTCACACTATTTGTCCATACATTTCAAACAGGTTGCTAAATGCTTACATTTAACACTCACCAGGATATTCTTCAACAATATCCCACTCTCCTCGGCTTTAAAACATCACGGGACTCGACCACATCACTTTAAAATTTACAAACACGACAATTTCGGTGGTAAAACAGTGCTCTTTTTCCGACCCCTTCCCGTCATGTGACTCTGAGAGAAGGTAAAAGAAAGTATTTTTCTCCCTCTGACCGGAGCTGCCAGGTGCAGTGCTGCGGTGCATTCATAGTAAATTGGGAAAAAACAATGCTCATTTTCTGCATTGTGATGCATACATTGTACATAGGAAGAAACAATATTTGGCAGAAAAACTCACATTAACTGGAAAATGAAAATAGAATAAAAGTTTTAACAATCAAATGACACTGGGTTACATTTACGTCATTGTTTTATTGTTTTTTCTCATTCTCTCTCACCTATGCACAGAAATAATCATAAGAACAAGGACAACAAAACTGAACAAAGGCACTGGTTTCAGAAAGTAGTGTAAGTCAAGCTCTACTTTGCATTTTGAAAATATTCATGGTGATGAAAGTAGACTACATGAAGAATCCCACAGTAATTTTGTGTGTTACACGCCAAAAGACTCTATGGTGAATAGTAATTTGAGTTTGATATGTTTTTCCACAAAAAACTCAAGAAGTCTCCCTCCCTGAAAAATCAAGGATGCACATATTCAATTCACAAGTTTGAAAACTGATGAGCACAAGATGTCTTCCACTTCACTGAAAGACCATTCATAGGAACTTTGCGAATAATAAAAGTAACATTTTAATCATAAACTGATTTAAGAAAAAAAGTGGTTACAAAAAATAGTTAATTTCAACCTTTTGGTCAACCTGGTCTGAGGTCGTTGAAAACGCTCAATAATTTATATATACCGACTGAAATGAAACATTTTTTGTCATAAATTTTTCAGCTGTATCGCCCAGACCTACTTTGGAGGCTTCAAGTTTCCACATCACGCTTGTGTAAGCTTCGTAGCGGTGTCATTAAATCATACTTTCACATGCACAACTCAGATTTAAGGTGAGCGCAGAGAAACTCGCTCCCTTCAGCAGATGAATTTTAAAGCAGCTGTCAAACTGCACGTACATCATTCTGCACAGTGAAGGTCAAATATCAAAGTAATAATAATAGGCAAAACACATTTTGTGCATGAAGGGGGACTTTTGAACTGTCAATGACAAAGTGATGGTATTGAAAGTTTCAAGTACATCTACATATCTGTGGACCGTGAAATTTAACTTTGCTCTTTTGATTCCCGACAAGGGAAGTTGGAAATTCTGATAAATTATACAGTTGCATCCAAATGAAGAAGAAGACATTTTTAAATCACTGGTTCTCTCTTTCCTTATCTTTTCTCTCTCCATGTAACCTTTTCTGCCTCACTCCCATAATGATCTGGCCTTATCATCCATCATATCATTTATTTGTCTCCTCCTTTCTTGTTCTCTCTGTGCCTCTTTCGCCCCTCTGCTCTTGCTTTCTCCTCCCTTCTGAAGCCTCATTGAGTGAAGTCGGTCAAAGCCTGGGGATCTCTGGAAATCCAAACAGATTAGAGAGTAAGAAGGACCTTGGAGATCCCAACTTTCTATCCTCCTGAAGGTGATAAATGTCAGCCTTGGTTTTAGCCGCGACAATGATATACATTACGGAGGGGCATTCCATCAGATCTGCTCATCCGCTGAGATTCATTTGTAATGGCGGCCATATTTGAGATATTTATCACTATTGGTTTTCAAAACGGATTACGCCTGACATGGGCTTTCCTCCAAAAAATGTTAACAAGCCCAATCATTTTCCCTAGACTACAATTACGGGTCTTACTGGTGAGGATGGATGCCGGCTCGGTGGCTGCGGTGACAGGCTACGCTGAGGAGCTGCGTGTTGTAATGGTTTACCATTGCTCAGTGTCTGCATGAATGAGAGAGCGCGCCATTAGCACCGCAGGCTGCTCCATGTTGGTGTCTCCAATAATGGGCCAATCAATGGGAACACAGGGCTCAGGACTCGTGAGCACAAAAACAAGGAATTGAAGCATTAACGATGTCCTTCCGAGGCTCTCGGACGATACGTCTGTAAATATGTGATAGCATAGAATAGTGCACATGAGCGCGAGGTTATTGAAGCCTTTTGTGGTATTGCTGGGAGAAAGTCTGCATTGCGGCATTAATATTTTTGAACAACAGCACTGTCTTCTATTGACAGCGCCAAGAAGGAGCTGAAATCTAAAAAGATGTGTCCACGCACTCCTTTCCTATTAGGAAGAGAAAGGCTTTTGGAGGATAGGCCTTCGAAACTCTCCACATCCAAGAACAGATCCCAATTATAGATCTGGGTTGTGCCCGTCTCAGTCTACTTTCCTTCAGATCATACTCTGGAGCGCATGCATTTTCTCCCTCAGCAAAACAAACACAAAACACATTCGCATTCTAAACTGCTCGCGGTGAGGACAGCGGCAGCCGCATGGAGCAAGAGAGAAGGACTATTTCAAATCGTGTCAGTGTGTTCTAGTTGGGAGATAGTTTTACCCACAGCTCTCCGGCACAGGAGGGAGAGGCCCACTGCGAAGATGCAGCTTCAAAGTGAATAACAGTGCGAAACTACCATCTGTTTGCTCAGACGTATGAATTCTGCACTTTAAAAAAAGGGCTTATTTTAAGAGCAGGATCTTGTTGGCTTTGATGTCGATAACATGCCATAATGCTCCAAAAATCGCAGCAAATACAGATGTTTTGCCCGAATGAGGTGTTGTCGGACACTGCTTCGCCACAAAATAACAGAAAATCGCATTCATTATCATCTGGCTTATTTCTGTAGCTACATATTTCCTGTACAAAATCCACTGGCCATCTTTATTACACGGCATAGTTTTATAGGTGCAGCGGGAGCTTATTTAATTTGAAATATGGTGTACGCTGTTGAGATCTCTCTGGTGCAATGAATGAGTTAGTTTGGTTCTCACTGGAACATCCCTCTCCACTCCTTTTTAATTGAACAATCAGTTTGTACACACAGCACATCGTCCCACCGGTGGACCGGACACCGAATGTCATTGTCATTGTGAGTCTATTTACCCGAGAGACAAGAACACAGACTCCAAATTCATTCATGTGTCGAGCAGAGGAGCAACTACATGAGATCATCATCTTGGTTGTTTTATCTGAGACGAGCTATTCAACTGACAATAATACAAGTCAGAGAGAGGCAGCAAATCCTCACATATCAGCATATATTTTGAAGGTTTACTTATTAAATGACAAAATATCACAATGGCAAAGAAAAAAAGTACATCAGCATTAGTGTCAACCTCAGAACAGATCTGAATCTTCCACATCCTACAGCTGCACAGCACCCAGGTTTGCAGATAAGCTTAAAGTTTGTTGAACTAAGAGCAGCAACCACACCACCAGGAAATCAAAGGGAATTGAGACCGAACCACCAATAACTGCTGAATACAAATTGAAATCAGGTGCCAACGCAGCACATAGAGAGAAGCCTTGTGTGGCCTGTGTTTCAAAGCATCTCTGGGTTGTTACAGTAGCGTTACATCAACACAAGGGACAATGACATTACGCTGATCATAGAAAACCGCAGGACAAGGTGACGGTGTATAAAGATAAAAATGTACTCATCATTAAAGCAGATGAGTAGCGTCGATGTTGAACATTCTTCCACTTGTTCTTTCGAAGGTCAGCTGTACTTTACGTTCTGTCTCCCTGATGTTCACTATCAAAATGTTCTGATGTCCACTCATTAATATGAAGCACTGTACTCAACCAAGCATAATCCAAATGTTATGCACTCACCGTCAAGTGAATTTTACTTTTATGTAAATGGGCTGGTTGTAAATAAACTTGGTTTGGTGTCAGTCTGTTGATGGAGGCCTGTGGGGGCTAACAGTCCCGGGACAGATGCAGCCTGGAGGTGCAGAGGAGGGCAGCTGCTGCACCTGTTTCTGAATTAGACTTTCTTCACTTGTTGGACTCGTCAGCAAAATAGCTGCAGCAGGTAGACCCCCCACTGTTGGAGACCTTTGCTTCAACTATGAATAATGTCAAACTACTGTTCAGCTCAGTGAATCCACTTCCTGACATTTATTAGCAAGACAATAGCTTTGGTGCCCTCACCTCTGAATATTATATCACAATATTTTTATTACAAATTTCATTTCAAAAATGCATTTCAGATGCATACATGATGTGGGCGACTGTGGTTCGAGTGCAGAAATGAGACTGTAACACAAACAGAAGAATGTATTTTTCAAAGGAACTTCTTAATGAGATGTTGCTTTATGTACTGGCTCTGTGCAGAAAACTGGTGTGAAAATAACAATGTTTGCTTGGAGCAGGACTTGTTATTGAAGTGAACGCGATGGTAGACAATCCCAGACTGCACTGTACATACATCTGAAAGCTACTGTACACTGGCTCAGATGTTTAAAAATGAAACATCAGCTACAGCGAGTGCAATGACATCTAAAATGTATATAACCAGAGGCTATATAATGAGAAGAGTTTGAATTATTAAAATGTGAATCATGTTTTCACTTGGACAATCACAACAACTGTGATGACGGTGACCTTTCCAGAGGGGTGCATGTCTGTTGGCATCGCTTGATTATGAAAGGCTTAAGAACGTAGCGTAGCTTCAATTAAACCTCCACCTTTAAGCATATGATGGGCAAACATATTCATTGGATTCTAAATCAGTGCGTGCACTCGAGCAATTCATTTGGAAAAGTGGAAAAAATAAACACCGCACCCACCTCAAACACTGAACTATACTTCAACAAACTTGCCTCGAAGCAACAAGGATGCAGGTTTTTTGTCTGCAAAATATTTCATGAAGTGTCAAGCAAACAATATTATTAATGCGGGCACTTTTTTTCAATAGGGCAAAAAGAAGATCAAATGAACTGCACAGTTTGTCTCTCAGAATTAATAGGCATTACATTGTGGATCTCCCTCGTGATGCCAGCAGCTCAGTGCCTCTGCAACACCTCTGCTATGACTAATCATTCTTTCCTAGTGGCAACAGCCTTAAGGTTTCAAGCATGCATTGACAATTCACAGTCACACTATGGAAAATGGCAAGATAAGACCACTTGGTACATACTCTATAATGTGCTGGTAGCAATGAGTGTGTTTTGAAAAGCAAAGAATTAGGCTTTCTGCAAAATAATATAAAGTTTCTCACAATAATATCCACTTTTGTCCTTGAATTGCCAAGAGGGATTCAATGTCTCGTCCATTGTGAGGGGAAGCAAACACATTATTTTGCAGAGGGAGAATTGCAGTGATACGGAGTGAGATACAGTACAGACTAATACACTACAATATACTAGAAAGAATGTTAAATTTATCAATAGTGCAGAAAGAGGCAGCAGCGGGAGGGTGGCTTGCGGTAGCTGTGACCAACCTGGAAACCTCCATCTATCTTAATGAAAGTGTCAGTCAGTCAGTTCAATGCGAAGAGACTGAAGTTATTTGAATGACAATGTTTAATTTACAGGAAAAATGAAAGATTAGAAAACACATGAATGGCAGATTCCTCTCTTTAAATGCACACAGTCTGTAGTGCTACTTTCACATTATTTTACTGTCACTGTTGCACAACTTCAGACAATTTCAGGTGGTGGAGTAACCAATATTAGAAATGCATGAACCCTCAGTGGTGGAAACATGTTGCTTGTGTAAAGCAGATGAAGAAGACGACTGCAACAAAAATGTTAAAGAGGATGGTGAGAGGACAGATTTGAAGGAAAATTCAGGCTGTGATTCAGCTGACTACAAGTCTAGCTATGTAATACTAACAACTAACAACTGCACCCTTGTACCCTGCCTCATTTTCCAAGTTCAGATTTGATAAGTCCTTATGGTGTCCTGTATCATGACTGCGTATTTTTCAAGGCCACGGCTGCTACTAGCAGGTGCCAGTCAGTGACATTTAGGGCTGATTGAGGGGGCAGGCTGATGGATTTGTATGGAGAACACAACATTGTTTTAAGATCTATGAGAGAAAGTCATTTACAAATGCTGGCTGATTAACTGGTGTGCATGAAGCGAGTTGTTGTCCTGTCTTAATTTTATTGATTAAATTCCGTATTTATACATACTGTTGCTTTTGCAACACAGCTTTTGCAAACGGCATAAATTTCACATAAGCTACCAGGCTTAAGTATCAGAGAGGTCTGTGTTGGCCCAAAGGTCTCTGTGTTCTTCCTCAGTGGTAGGTGGCTGCCTCATTTCAGATATTCAACTCTAAGAGAAGGACACTGAGGGATGGTCGGTTGGTCGATTTGTTAGTCATTATCCTTTTGTCGGACCAAATTCTCATTGGTCGTGGTGCTACATCATAAGGAGAAAAGACATTTATGTTTCCCCATTGATCAAGCGATAGTGAAATAGTAGGGAGAATTTTAGTGGACAAAGATTTTTTTTCAGTTGACTACAGCCCAAGTAGAGAGTAAAAGACATTAGAGAAACTGGAGTGTCAGTGTGTGTGTGAAAAGAGATTTATCACATTTTTACATGCAACAAAATTGAATAATTCCTATTTGTTTGTGGTTTAGTACTTAGTTATGTTTGAAGGGTAAAGTAAATAGTGAGGTATTTAAGGTGTTAGGGAAGACATTAGCACATACTTGCATTGTTGAATAAAGCTTTAGATTCTGTATGGAGTGCTAATTGATTGTGCTCAGTGTGGCAATGATCTATTCAAATCTCACTAATTTGGCTTTTGGGCAAATCATGTTTCTTTCAGACCTTTTCTGGCTTTTTGTATCTTCAGCACAACAGTGACTTTTCGGTGTCAATTATACCTTTATTAAAACCGCCTTAAAGGTCAAGGCTGGCAACTATTGGAAGAACATGCTGTTTAGACCTGTCTGTCTATGACGAGATGACTCACACTGATGCAGACGGAGGAACAGAGTCTATAGAAAGCCAACAACACGTCAGCGGTGGAGACAATGAAGCTTCTTTTATTTAAGGACTGAAAGCAGTGAAACAGATTGCATGATAAAATAAACAATCACCTACTTTGCTGGAGTTGTGCTGTTATTATCTGAGACAGGCATCTCGTGCTACATCTCAGTCTTGCTATTGTACTTACAGTAGAGGACCTTGATGTGTGCCAGTTGAAATGCATTGTTTGCTGCTCCAGCACCTCATCTCTAATTATAAAATGCCAAACTTCATTCTGTGTGGTTCTCTTTCTTGTAGGTCGACAGCTAGGCTGTTCATGCTTCATAGCACTTCCTCCTCTCGAGCTGTTTCCCCCATAGCCTAACCTAATATTGACTGGAATAGGAAATTCAAAGCTGCTGTAAACATTCAAATGTTTGACAAGCCCACTTCCAATTTCACAGATACAGACTTGGGAGTTATTATGGCAAAACAAACTGCAATCTTGTTGTGCATTAAAGAGAAAAAGACAATACTGTTTTGCTTTCTGTGCGAGCTTTTCCTATGTTGTACACAACAGAGGCAATATTTTACAGGCAGAACTCAATCAAAATATCTCGTTGATTTGTGTTTTCTCAGTAACGCACCGTTTTACAGGTTAATGCACTGCCTCTGCAGGGAGTTCGTTGAAAATGATGGTAATAATTGGCATTTAAGGAGCCAATGTTTACCTTTAAGGCTTATCTCAGCTGGGGTCAACCCCATGCCTCGCTACAACTTGAGTGATTGTGCCCCCTCTGTACTAGCAGGCCTTGGAGGGGTCAGAAAACCATGTCAACGTGTCTCTCAGTTTAATTCTATTAAGCACAGGTTCAAGCTCCAAATTAAAATGCAAATTACCTTCGTAATAAAAGTGAGCGAGAGTACAGGCAGAGATAAGGTACATCCTTCCCTTTTATTGCCGGCGCTTATGAAGTACAAACCTCTTTTTAATGTAAAACTTAATTTAATTCTGAAGAACAAAGTGTCTCAAAACACATTGTCTCACAACAGGTTCTGTCCAACTTGTGTCATGTTTGAAACAAAAAGCTTCAAAGCGTGCATTGTGCCGTCTCTCTTTTTTGACTCGGGGTGGTTTCTGAATAACATGGACAGTTTCTATGCAATTGTGTTGGTTGAAGTCGGTCCAGCTACATCTTTGAGATGACTGTGTATCTATCAGGAAAAATCTGACTAATTCAATCTGAGTATCCTGAAAAACCAAACCCAATATGACCTGATACTACCAAGGATACACTGATGAACTTGAGTTTCGGCCAACTCTCTAACTGTAGTAGTAGAAGCATTTGCTCTAATATAAAAATAGATTAGTCAGAAACCTAAAGTTGCACTTCAGTAGCTGGATACAGTTCGTTTACTCGTGTTCAACTGTCAAACTGCGAGCAGTCTTCCTTCATTTTGTTTTGCCTCCTTGCTTCCCTGCAGCTGCCTCAGTGAGAGCACTGTACCTTTTGGACACATGTTACCGAGTATATGAGGTGAATGTCAGCATCAAGGAGATAACAGCTTGACGTCTCGCTGGTCTGTTATCACTGTGCAACGCTCCAGAGCGGCACAGCTGCAGGAGCACAAGTCTTATCAATCCCAGAGTTAAGGTGAGAGAGCAGCAGGAGGATGAGGCTCGAAAACCAACTAGCACGAGCCCTGCAGGCTCCCCCCCAGCGACGCCCTCTGACTCCCCACACGCAGATAGTGCGACTAATATTCTGAAGGGCCAACCTTTGCATCCCTATGAGGAGAAAAAAAGTGGAAAACAGTGTCATTATCCGAGCTCTTTAGTCAACCAAGGACGATTAGTGTGGTGCCCTCCGACACAGAAGGTGACGCAGATTCTTTTGACGGCTCAGTGCATACTAATTAGGGCTTTCGCTGTACAAGGTTGACAAACTGTACACCTCAATTATAGGTCACCTCAAATCTCTGGACCAAAAATAAATTAAAGCAATTAAAAACAGAAAGTCATGCACGGCACAAACAGAGAAGAACACTATGAGGGAAACAGAAAGGGATTCAAAGGCTGCAGCACAGACAAGCCTCAGCGTCTTCAGTATATGACTCAAAGATAACATCACCTTGGTTATCTTACACCAGCAATACAAGATAGTGTTGTATTTTCTTCACAGCCGCAGTGAGATGTTGAAAAATTCAGCATAGGTGCGTTAAAAGGAGCAAGTGAATATACTTTGTTATATAAATGAACATGAGGTAAATGCCTGCAGGCAATTCCTCACCTTTCTCGTGGATACATAACTTAAGCTGAGTGGTAAGTAATACATACAGCAGCAACCTGGTCAAGCCAGCAGCAGCCCGACAATCAGGTCAGGTGTCGCTCATCTTTCTCCTGATACTGCTCCCCCGGGTGGCTCAGTCAGGTGCAGCCATCATTTTGTTGCAGGAGACAGTGTAGACACTGCAGCATTAAAAGATGACTCCAATTTAACAACAGATGCAGCAGAATCAGAGATATTGTCTTTTTCGTTCCATGCATTCTTCTTTGTTGTCAACGTTACCCACAATGCAATTGAACCACAGACAGTTTGATGTGCTATTCTAGTAGCAGCTAATGAAGCCTTAAGCAGAGATGAGGAGTGGATAACAGAGGTTTGGCGATCTCGCTCCGTTTTAATTCCAAAACATCAAAACGTCTTTCATTTTCAAACTTGTTTTCTTCAGCCCCAAGTGAGTTGATCTGTCGATTAATTAGTCGACCGGAAGAAAACTAATTGTCAACTTTTGGGATAATTGACTAATCATTTCTGTAATTTTTCCCAGTGAAAATATCAAAGCTGGGCTGGTTGCAGTTTATAAGGATTTGCTGTTTGTCTTTGTCATTCATGATAGTAAATGAAGGTTTTGTACTGTTTGTTGTACAAAAGAAGAAATTTGAAGACACCACTTTGGGAAATTGTTTGTCATTTTTTGACATTTTATAAACTAAACAAATAAATGATTAAACATGACAATAATCAGCAGGTTAATAATAAAACTAATTGTTAGCTATAATTCTGATTTTTTCTTCACTGTCGTCTGCGTTAAATATAGTGAGTTAATCCGGTAGTTGCTTTTTATAGAATTAAAATAATACAGTTAGTTTAAAATTTGAATTTGTTTTAAATGCCAAGAAGGGAAGTCAAGGGAAGACAACATACTTCCTCTTCACTTCTTTTCAGTCATTCCATTCTGTTATGAATTAAGAAGCATCAAATAATGAGGCCAATCTAAATTACCTCTAAGTTTTCCTGAATGAAACCAAGCTCTCTCAGCTGCGGTGTTAACCTTCCCACCACATGACCTTCTGCTCATACGCTAACATTCATTATGAAAGGCTTGGGGAAGTGCTTGCTCATTGGGTTCTGGTGTTACATAAGTGACTGTGCAGACATTGAGGGCGAGCCAAAAATTAATCGGCGCGATTAATTACAAGAGCCATATGGTCAGCAGTGTCTCAGTGCCATTTCCAGTTAGACTGCTAGGGAGGTGCTGGGAGGCCTGCTGACATTTGCACAAAGTCCCTGAATCCGACGTTCGTGTTCGGCTGCAGTCTCTCTCTCTCTATCACGCACACTCAAAGATAGAACTGTATAGGTCAGATTGACTACATTTTAATGGCATCACCAATATTACACCAACATTCATCCATCATTTAGCCACGAAAGTGTGTGATGTTGATACAATATTTAAAAGATTGCTGAGCAGCCAGAAAGAGACAAGTCATTAGAGACCAGACTTCAAAAGAAGTCACAGGTTTTATCCTCTCCTCCATCTAGCTTCAGCGTTTGAGCACGTATGGGAAAAAATGGAAATTGAAGTTAATAACAGCAGAGAAGATTCAAGAGCTTACTTAATCAAAATGACAGGTGATCGTGCAGCGTTAAAAACGACAAAGCAGAGGATGGCACCAACACACTCCTCAGAAATTAGATAGATATTGTCCCACCTGCCAAGGGCTGCATGAGTCATGGCAGACACTGGTTATATGGTGAGTGTGCAGTGTACACACAGGCCGTATTAATCATGCATACATTCCCATAGGGGGTGTGTGGAGTTTTTCAGCTGAACTCTGTATCTTTCTGCTGATAAACACGTTGCTTTGCCAGAGGTGCAACATGTAGGAAATTCAGAATAATCATATGAGCTGTACAATTGTTCAAGTAGCATCGAACATGCATTTGCAGGCTCTTGCGAATGTGCTGAAGTGTTGCATTGAAGCTATGAGAATGAAAACAGAGGATTTTTTGAGCAAAAATAAAGACTTAACATATTTAAAAATGCATGTGTTAAGGTTAAATGTGATGATGAAGCCAATGTTGGCTGAAGTACAAAACCATAATAAATTTAGGTGCGTTGTTGTTATTGTGGTTGCTGCTATTTTTTTTTTTTTTTATTGTCAGAAAGCCTGCCAAGCTCCCAGTCAATGAGTGATGACGTCCTCATCTCCAGTGTTGACAGTCTTGGCAGTGTTCAGCGTTGGCTAGATATCGTGCAGCACTCAACACTGAAATTAATTATGTGGTCAGCGTGTTCTCGATGTTAACATGAACCTGAAATGTGTATGCGGGCTTATTTGATAAAAATCATTTTAATGCACAGCGCATGGCCGTGCTTTGCTGACTGTTGTTTGGCTCATGTAATTTTATAAATGAAGCTCCATATTCTGTGTAGCACATTGTTTATGGTGACAGTGGCCTCTGAAGAGGCAGAAAGCGCTGAGGGAGGCAGCTGTAAAGAACGGGCTGGTTTCAAAGCAGCCAACATGTGAATCACTATGATATGAAATACATCACAAACACACTTCCTCTCAGTAATTAATTTTTTGTCTTTGCATGTCTTTGAGTAAGCATGTTTAAGTATAATATAGCTGACAGCGTAACCTTTATTTTGTGTTTATTATAGCAATGAAAGTGGACACGTTTAATGTATGTGCTGACGAGGGACATATTCTATTTCATTGCTAATGCACACAGCATGAATGTGTGCCATTTTATATACTGGATAAAATACAAAGAGTGGGCATACGTTCAGAAGACAGATCAAAGAAAAAACCTGAATAAATTAGTGGAGAATTATAATGAATGCAGGTGCTTCCAAAAATCGTGTGAATCCTGATCATAACACAGTTTAACATCGATTGGAGATTTTGGACATGTTCAACAGAGCTCTCCATCATCGTCACCAAAACTCCAAATGATAGAATATCTTTTGGGAAAATAGCTTGTCCTTGTTTCAATACAGCTCCGGAGACTTGGAGGCTCCATGATGAGGAGCACTGAAGCTGCTCTGCTGGCTCACGGTGGCACCACTCTTTCTCCTTTACTCCGTCACACATCTGTACTGTGGTACTGTAACAGCGAGCTGAGATCAAACGCTCGAGGGAAATGTTTCACAGATGTTTTTATATATATAAAACTTCTTGGTAGACAGTCGTCCGGGAAGCTGGGACTTGACTGGCCATTGGCACCGAGACAAGTAACAGTGTTGGGACGCCAGTGAGTGATGACAGGCTGATCTGTTGAGGTGCCCTTCTCTCATAACCACTGCCAAGATGCTGCAGCCCCAGACTGCAACAGTGAATCATACAACAGATCATACATTATCATTGGTATTATTGTTGTTGTTGTTGTTTGCTATTATACATCCTTGCCTGAAGGAAACGACATCTTGAACAGTGAGGCAGTCCACAAATTTGGCCGGGCATTTTGGCAATGACCACTTAAAACAGAAACGTCTATGCTGCGTACAAACACACTGGAACCTGTGATGAGCAATTATTTAGCAGCTCATCTATTGTGCTGACCAAACATTAACATTAGTAGATGTGCTTTCTTATTATTTTTAAAAAAAACAGCTGAGCGCCACACAGCAACAATATCTATATCAATATCTGTCTAAAGGATTTGTCTTTTGAGAATTTTAAGATTTGTATTAGTATCAGACACTAAACTTTAAATAGCCTCTGAAGTTTAGTTTAGCTCAACACAGCTGACTACATGGTGAGCAGCATCTCAGTAAAGTATCTCATAAGGGCAAGACTGATATATAAAAAAATAACAGTCATAGTTTGGGTCTACATGCTACAGTGTATGAGCAGATTAACAGTAGTTTTGAACTCAAACCTTCAACATGCTACATCTGTGATATACCGGGATCCCACGCTCATTCCATTTTACTTTAGAAGAGCACCACAAGCAGATCGGTCAACTTGCCCTGCATAAAATTTTACTGGCCACTTTACGGGCCACAGTCCACCAGGCCATTGGGCCATCTGTCATGTAGGACCTTGCTTTCAGAATAAATGTTTCCCATTACTCAACACCAGACGCCCACTAAAACATACAGTTAGGAAATAACATGCGGGCTACCTTATTCTCCTCTCCTTTGTGCCGTGATAATCAGTGAATTAATCAGATTCAGTGCGGTTAAATAAATATTATGGAAGGACCTCCTGGCCCCACAGCTCACAAGGTTAAAGAGAAACTGAAACCACCTCCTAACTTATTCAGTCCTCAGAGGAACTAGTGGCTTATTATTGAATCAATTAACAAATGTCACACATCAAATTAATTCTTCATCAAAGTTCAAATATAAAAAAAAAGAAAAAGAAAAAAATCCCTGCAGATAATCTGGTGCAGACTCTGATTGCAGCACTGGTGCACAGTTAGATCTTCCATCTATTGTATTTCCTATTTCACTAGTACTAACTAGCTGTGGAAACAGTCAGACCAGATGAGAACTTGTCAGACCAGATCCAAATATGCTGATTTTCCGTGCAGTGATTGACAATGGCTGCTAATGCCCTAGGATATTCTGTCCTCCTACCATTCCAGGAAGATAGGATTGAATGACGGCTTTTCTCTCTCTTCAACAGCGTTTTACTTATTAATCACATTGAGAGTATGAACCGTGAAATGAAAGCCATCCCGCTAAACTACTCCGGCCTTGACTAAATAAATGGTCCTCCAAGGGAAATAACTTTTCATGGGATTGGTTTGGTGGCAATATTCTGAGACTATGCAAAATACCCCAAATATGTTGTAAATCAAACGCCGACATAAACCTCGAAGAGAATTAAACAGGCTGCTTCTTTTGGACTGATTTCAAAGAACTTTAGATTTATGGAGATAATTTTCAAAATAACCAAAAATAATCAAAAGAGGCTTTGACTATTACTCATGCACTGCAGAGAGGAAGAGGTGGTAGACTCTTATGTGTATGTTTTTTACTCATTTTAAAAAAATAATAATTCAGTGTAATGTGGTCATGGAAAACCAGGCATGCATGTGCAAAATGTAATGACTATTATTGTTAATTTAAGGAAGATGCTTTGTCTCGAAGAAAAAATAGTGACCTTGAATATATATGGTTGACCTCTTTCTGGGATTTTGTGTTACATTCAGGTGATATTATATGATAATGGTCAATGCAAAATAACACACCAAACATGAGACTCAGTGGATGCACAATGTGGATTTTATAATGGGAGTCATAGCAGCTTAAGACCACGACTGTATGTTTAAGAGTCAGCAGACCAAACCCGAATTTGAAGCCTGACATTTAAGACTTCTAACTCCCTCTGATACAACAGCTTTCCTAACAATGTAAATACAGTAGGGCCAACTACCGAGCCGTGCTTGGCATCAGCTTTGCCATACAATATGAAAATGAGTCAGTTGCATCTTTTGATTCATTTAAATGAGCTCAACGAACTGTGAAAAATGTTAATTTTCTTCATGGGGGCCTTTTGTGTTCCACATCCCTAAGGGAATGGCAAGAATACATTTCCAAAGTTGGACCAGCTCAAACTTGGTTCGAATTCAAAAGTGATGTCACTCTCTGGGCACGGCGAGGCATGTCCTTATTTTAGGTGAGCTTCACTTCACTGATCTTATGTGGTGCTGACATGAACACAGCTAACTTTGTAAAGATGGTGACACATGAGAACTGCATTATATAGAAATACACATTAACAGAGAGGGCATTTAAAGTTCGAACGCAGTGTAAACTTTATGTCAGAGAATGCACATGTTCATGTATACTGCCTAATTGGGTTGCTTTATTTGAAGCCAGCTCCAGTTTTAAAATAACTTGGCAATATTATAGTCTGTCACCATATGTTGTGCTTGCAGGTTGATCTGTTGATCTTACGCTACATCAAGCTTTATATGCAGCACTAAGCAGCACTGAGTTGCATATATTATGCACAGAAGAATTGCACAAGTATTTTATTTTAACTCAGATTCCCATCTAATAAAATGATGTAAGTGACAGATTTTGTAAGGGCTTTTCTTTTTTTTGTACTTCTCCATGTACATATGCAATATGGTGCATAGATTTACTAAAGATCAAAGACTTGTGTTATGACACAAGATATAATGTACCATATATACCCCCTGGTATCTGTGGCCATTGTAATGTGCAAAGTGTTTAAGCTGTGATCATAAACTATGCATGTCCACGATCAACTCCGACATCTATAATTATCATTATATAATCCATCAAAGAAAACGTGTCTTCTGAGAGCTTTCATCATTTAGTTCAAAGCAACCATGTCAGCACCATTGGATATGTCTTCAACTTTATCTGATGGCTCCATTTGTAAGAAGCTTTAAAGCTATGTAAGAACTCACTACAGTGATAATGACACTGCCTCTCACTTTAGGTAGTGTTCTCATCTCGGTCCAGTGTCAAAACTATTGTGAACAAATAACATCCACATTATCACACTTCTTATTACAAGGCCAGTGAAGTACATATGTACAGACTTAAAGCTGCAGGGAGAACATACACATTTATTTTACTGACAAATATAGGACTGTTTTTGTTAGTATAGGTGATTAATGATCAGAATTACTGAGTGGTTATAATTAGCAGGTCTTCTAGAGACAGTAAGTCACTGAAGAAACCCTTTATGAGTCTCACTCATTTCATTTATTGGACAAATAGAAGGGACATACAGACGTTACAGGCAGATTTGGTATCATAAAAAGTTGTTTATACTGTACCACTACCACCACTGGCTACATAAATATGACCTGTAAAATTAGAGTAAAATATCTATTCCTACTGGGCATTGCATGTCCTACTTGCACACATGATACACACTCTCCATTGCTGCAGCCAGAGAGGGAGAGAGGACATCAGTTCTATATATAAAAATAACCAAACTTGAATCTGACCCAAGCTGGAGCTGAAGTGTGCAACAAAGCTAGCGAGACCAGATCAGGACACGTCAGACTCTGGTGCTATAAGTGTTGTGATAATCGAATAAAAGTAGGAAGTAGATAAAACAAACACATAGTTCCATAGTTAGTTATTATGGTGACCCTGGTTGGTCACATGACTCAGGGTTATTTCTTGGTTAATAAGGCAAAATTAGGTGTTACTTAGACTTTATCCGTGCAAAATAAAGCCTTAATGCCTCCATGAGTCTAAAATGGAAGAAATTACAGAGGCGTGGTTGCTTTCACACACTGGGCTTTCCATGCTGTTACAAGATTATTACTTTAAAGACAAAGCCCTTTAAAAAGTCAGGACCAAAATTAGCTGTATAGCGATTGCACATGTACCTAATACAATTTGGTGATAGAGTTAATGCCTAGTTAATTGCTAATTAATTAATTACTAGCTGGAGCTACAGCAGGTTATAGCTGAGCAGGCCATTGTGAATTCTACAATTTAAATTAGCAGACGCTTTTATCCAAAGCGACGTACATTTACATACTGATGGAACAGCCATTTTAGGGTTCTGTATCTTGCCCACAGACACTTTGACACATAGACTGCAGGGACCAGGGACTGAACCACCAACCTTCCGATTGGTGAATGACCACTCTACCTCCCTAAATTTAGTTGTAGATTTATAGTTGTCCAAAAACAAATACCCAATAAATACCCATTTGGGCAACTGGTCACTCAGCAGGCTTGACCTCACATAAGCCCCTACAAATGAGCACAGGACAGTATTGTTATAACTCTGCTGTCTTATATCCTGAGCTCAATAAAACTGGCAACAACCAAACTATATTTTCACCTGATATCCTAAAACCAAAAACAGCCCTGTGCTCCAGCACTTTCATCGCACCAAAACAGCTGGAAATAATTGCAGGCCATTAATTTTTTGAGGACAGTTAGTTTCCTTTAATGGAAAAAAGACAAATGACCTTTCCCATCTGTGAGAATATTAATGGAGATTTGTACCTTTAGGTAACTTTGAGTCCAGCCGTCTTGATGAATGTGTGCCAGAAAGCGATTCGGGAGGCCGTTATAAAAGTGTCAGGTTTGTGTTCTTGCAGACTCCTGTCACTGAAGAGGAGAGTGGGTTCACGCGGCGCGGTCTGTGACAAGGCAAGGCATTGATGAAGGAAACAGCAGGGGCCACACACTCTACGTCCCATCGCCATGGTGCAACGTATTAAACTCTCATTTACTGACAAAAGACATTCAGCCCTGCTGTTAGTCACACTAGTGCTACAACAAGTATTGGCAGAATGAGAGATGGCCTCTCTTTGTCTTAATCACCGTTCAACATACCTGCTCTCTGCTTTGAGCTTTTCGGTGGCTTGAAGCCTAAAAAATGAAATTCAGAAAGGACACAACATTCAAAATAGTCTTACTGAGACACTTGCAGCAACCAGCAGGAAGGTGCAGTCTGCTGCTGAGCGATGTGATTGTATTTTTTTATTTTTTTTTTTGCATGTTTCACATCCAGAAAATGTAAATTGGCTCCACACATTTTGCTTGCTATGTTGATAGAGTTGCTATTTTCCATTTCAAACGGGAATTAGAGAGCGAATCCTTTAAACAGAGCAGTCTAAATTCCCACAGTACAGTAAGTGGTTTAAAAGCTGTGGACAGGGATAAAAATGAGACTGTCTGTTTAATGGGTGGATTTTGACACAGAAACACCCTAATCTGCTGTTACTTCTGTTGTAAACAGAAGTGTTCAAGACAGCTTTGTCAAAGGAAGCGCCATCATTTTATGCTGCTGCTCCAAACTGATCAGAATGCCTTCTGGTATTTTCCTAAACTCTTTTTTTTTTCAGCGTGCCATCATTTTAATGTCAGAGGTTGTTTGTATATTGTCGCAAATTCAAAACTCCATTTTGTGTTATTAACTCTGACAGGGAATATCGAAAGCTCATGTCACGCTTTATTGTCAAAAACACAAACGCAGCAAACCCTTTTTCTTTCCACATTTTACCAGAAGAGAACACATACTGTGAATGGTTTTCCTGTCAAAAACCTGTGTTCTTAGAGGAGACTTTCTGCTGTATTATCTTCTCTTGTAAGAACAAGAGAAGAAGCCTGGACCACAAAGTAAGGGAACTCCAGGTGCCGTTATCATACAATGAATAGACTTTTACAAGATAATATAAATGCAAATTTTATGGTTTGATTTGTGTATTTAATAATCCTCCGTTCATTGATTTAACTGCACAGTTATTCAAGGTAAGGGTTCAAATTGTGTAATGGATAATATAAATCATACTGTGTAAATACAATAATATAAAATGTTTCTCAAACTCTTTTACATCAGGAGTTTCACTCACACAAGGGCACAGGGCTTTTATGTTGCACACACTCCTGTGGCAGAGGAGATATGCAATGGAGGAAATGTAATGGAGTGTTGACACTTTAACAAGTATGAAAAGTAATCTGTCTGTCATAACATTATATATTATAATAAAGTATTATTATTGCTGATGCTTTAACATGTAAGCAGTGTTTTGAAGTTGTAGCAGGTGAAGCTACTTTTACCTACATTTCATATTGTTTGATAGCTTATTCAGTTAATCATATTTAATCAAGTAAACCTGTGTTTTATATGCAAAAACTGCAAAGTAACCAGAAAGTATAGCACTCACATTAATGTGCAATATTTCCCTTTGAGATCTATTGAAGTGGAAATATGAAGTAGCATGAAGTGAGAATAGTCAAATAAAGTACCTCAAAATTGTATGTGTGTAAATTGTAAATGCACAATTGCATACACTACAGCATCTATTATTCTTATTCATACAGAAGTCACAAATTCTTCTATTCTGGTCTGTGCAGTTTCAAAACTGGGAGTATGAATTTCGATCATATGCAGAGTATTGCAGACATGAATCAGCCATGAAGTGCAATCAGTTTGGAAAATATTTTTTCTTTTACCTCTCTAATTTCAGATTGGTAGACTACTCTCTTTTTTGCTTTCAGTGACATTTTTAAATGATGCCCTACATACTGTAGAACAACATTAATTCAGTTAATGTAAAACAATATTCACCACTGGCCCATAAGCTCCCATACGTCCAGTTTGTAACCAGCATATGCTGAGTTGCTGGAAGACAAATTTTCTCTCCACTTTAATCAAGACTGCTGTGGCAGTGTTACAATTCTCCAGAGGTCCATAAACTAAACAGAACTTTTTACTCTCCAAGGGAAATCTATCTTTTAGGTTACTGTGTTGATAAATGCTGATGGGCATTGTAATGCAGACGAGCACGCAAATAAATTACAATTGCAGCATAAATGTGCAAATTTTAGAGAGAAAGAGAGAGCGAAAAAAGCAAATCAAAATGCTTCTTTTGTTGTTTGTTTGGACCACAGAGGAGGCTCTGATCATTCAATAGGTTATCTTATCTCTGCTCGTGCAGGCTTAAGTCTACAAGATCTCTAATTCTGCAGAATAGTGCAACACCAGTATTTTAAGAATGCCTCGATTCAACTGAGCGCAGTGTTTTCTACAGCACGACCAGGAACTTTTACAAAAACCTTTGCAGAAACAAATGTTTCTGCAAGATAAACGCACACAATAGTCAAGTTCAACAATAACGGGCACCGGTTTGCTCACTACGCCAAAAGACTGGTGGATCAGGAAGGAAGCTCAAAGGAGTCATCATAGAGGGAAAAATCAAAATGGCAAAAATCCAGATGTGGAAGGACAAACTTGCCAGAAGAGACAGACAAGACAGAACATATGTTTCTCAGCTAATGATAATGTAAAAGTTTACCCTCAGGTCTTTTGAGCCCCACAAATCATTGAAAAAACAAAACCTGTTCCGTAAGCAAACTGCCCCTTTTCTCACTAAGTCACACCATATTTATGTGACACAGAACATTATAATAGCCGAGTAGCAGGACTAGTGATGAAACTGTGTTTGCAAAAAAAAAAAAAAGAAAAATAAATGTAATTTGAACATTTCCTTGACTCAAAGCCCAGTGTGTAATCTGTATTCCAGGCTGGAAAGGTTCTGTACTATTGCCTTGTCTTTACTCATTCACCTTGTTCACAGCAGCTTTGGGTGACAAACCCAAACAGAGCATAACACACTGAGGAGTGTTGCAGGACGAGGGATCAGTGCCCAGGGAACGAAAGCTGTTCGCTTCAGACACGCTTATGTCAATGAACTGTGATATCTTAAAGACGGCAAGGCCTCACTGGACACAGTTTCAGCTGTGTGAGACCTCGGGGGGGGGGGACTCGGTGCTGTGCTGCCAGTCGTCATTTAAAGCTTTATGTAAAATTCATAGACATGCATCTTTTTCTGCAAGATTTCATGGAGAGAGCACAAAGTTGGATTAGCCTGTTTATTGTCTAATGCTGATTGGATTATATGTGACCAGACAATGAGTTTTCACCTGTTTGCCATCATTAACTAATTGCTGAGGCTGGACCACTTCATTATGTTTAGGATTGGGTTCATAAGTGCTCATTAAGATTACAGGCAGGTTTGTTTTATGGCCATGATAAAGATGTGTTGCCATTACATAGTTTGTCAACCAGGGAACACATTTACTTTTCAACTGTGAAATGTTACAACATTAATAAGTGAGCTTTAGAGGTGCTGCTTGGCAAAGTTTCCAGTCTTCATTATAAGCTAACCAGCTGCCTTTTGTAGCTTTATATTTAGTGCACACACGAGAGTCGTATCAATCTTCTTACATCACTCTCTCCGAGAAAGTAAATTAAGTGTAATTAGCAGAATGTTGAACCATTCTTTATCAAAAAAAACATTTGCTTACATTGAAGTGACAGTCATCCAGCAGCTGGTGTAATTATGACGGGAGCAAAGGAGAAAGTCAGATGATTTTATTACAGGGCGACAACATTGGCGTCGGGAGGAGGTCCAGGTGGATGGAAATATTAACCATCCAACTGACATTCAACGTCATATTAACCCATTACATGAACCAGCACAAAATACTTATTTGAACCCAAATGGTCATCTTTCCTTACAAGTAACCTGGTAATTTTTCCACTTAATCTAAGCAAATGCTTTACTTGAAGGGGTGTACTTATACTGAGATGACACTATCATAATCATGACATGACTACCTACCATGAACATAAGTAGTCTATGAATGTGTATGACTATTGTCATTAAATGGCATTTGGTCAATTAACCCAAACCCCATTACAAATGACATAATGGACTGAATGACATCAGTCATAAACGGTCATAGATTACTTCATGTTCATGACAGGGTCTTATATACAACCCTTCACATAAAGTGCTACCTATGTCTATATTTCACTATTCTCACTATATTTTACAAAAATGTGGAAAATAAAAATAAAACATTTGCTGGTTCCAGCTTCTTAAATCTAAGGATTAGCTGCTTTTCTTTGTCATTTATAACAGTAAATACAGATTTTGGACCGTTGGCTTGACAAAAGAATCAAATCACTTTGGGCTCTGGGAAATTGTGATGAGCATTTTCCGCCACTTTTGACATTTTTTCAAGGAAATCATTAATTGTGAAAATAATTGCCAGATTAATTGATAATGGAAATAATTGTTAGTTGCAGCCCTGATTCTGGAGGTCCATGCTTCATACTCTATAATCCTTGTTGCAGTGGGAAAAACTACAGTATTTCATTTTTGCTTCCATTGTGACACTTTCCTGTTGTCTCATTACACAAACACAATGTGTATCTTTCTTGCCCATACCACCCCCTGTGTGTATATTATAGTATTCAGATGGGATCACATTATATTTCTCAGCTGCGGTTGACAACATTTGTCTCTTTTTAAATAAGCTCCGTAGTGATAGTTTATTTAAAACACACACATACAGAGTTCATTCACAGTGTTTGGTTGACAGTGTCTCATTTCCTTTCTTTAACAGAGAAAGAAACTTTGCACCTACTGATTTAATGACCCTAAACGTGGTCATTTAGAATCAGACACCATTTCAGTGCACAGCTGTGGGTGGCTTGTGTCCTACGGTTTGTGTTAGGTTAATTCAGTGGGATAACAATGGTGTTGCAATTGGGGTCCATGCAGAAATAAATCATTTTATAGTACGCTGGTGTTTTGACTCTGCCTTTAGAGCTCAGTGAAAATCCCATTACCAATTATTGTAGCTGCCTGACAAGTTACCACATGAGAGTAAAGCCTTTATTGTAATGCAGGTTCATTTTTCAGACAGAACGCTCTGTAGCGACAAATAGAGGCAGGACCGACCATTTCTACACATTATATTACTTAGTAGCTAAGTGGAGGCAAGAACTCTGTAAACAACAGCAACAACATCTGAATAGCATATATAAACTTATTTGTAGTTAAACTGCATTGGTTGGATTTGTTGCCAGTCGTGGCTGCAGAACTGATGGAATCTGATTGTTTCATGAAGCCTCTCAAACACTGACGGCTCTGAAGCAGCTTTGTGTGTAAAGAGAAAAAAAACACACACAGTCGTCCTGATCTTTTAATGCTTTTATTAGGAAATATGATTACAGCACTTTTCAGTTTCAAAGAAAAATAATTAGAAGCTTTGAGACTTTCAGTCATTTACATTTGAGAAAGAATAAATGTTTTTGTAAAAACTGCAGCTTTAAGATTTACATACAAAACATATGATCATGCATTGATTTAGATTAGACTACCTCATACATATAGATAGGTAGTTAAAGTGATTTCCACCTCCATCTGCTACATTAAAATGCTGCCTACATATTAATGCATCCATCCTGATAATAATAACATAATATAATATGTACAAATATATAGTATTAGGGGTCATTCTGAATAATGGCTGTGTTTGCGTTTGATACTTTAAGAGCATCTTGATAATAATACATCTGTTCTCAAATATAATTTTAGACGATCTTCTCTCTTCTCTCTAAATCTACAGTTTTTCTTTTCATATATTTGGTCTATATCAGAGAGCAGTACAAAATGTAGATCACAACATCCTGGAGCACAAGGTGACAGACTATAATGTCAGTAATATTGAATTTATTACAAAGTAAAACCAAGAAATGCAGCAAATTCTCACATTTCTTACATTTTAGCTTGAAAAAAAAATCGATTATCAAAACAGTTTCTAGTCACTAATAGATTAATTGACTCATCTCTGCATCTCTACAATTGTTCGCTGCGTAATATTCACTTATGGATGAACATGACAGTGAGGTTGTATTGTGAACATTGGTGTGTCAAAGTCTAGAGAACAAAGCAACAAACTAAACAAGAATAAGTCTGTGACACTGCTTATTATGATCATAATCATGCAGCGAAATGACACCATGCTGTCGGCCTTTATGCCTTTCAGACTTGTCTTTGCCGAGTTTCGCATAGTTTCATACTATAAATACTGTAAACATACAGTGGTTCAGCTCAGTCGGAGACTTTCTAAAGACTTCTCACAGAGGCAATCACCAGTACAGTATTCTGCTCTACCTGTTTCAGATTTCATCTAGATAAACAGATGTTCTGTGGCAAGCTGTGTATTTATAGCAAAGAGGGGGGAAAAAGCTTAGCTGGGACTCAAAATCAAAAGCAGCAGTATATATAGACTAGAATATCCACATATTTATCAGCAATTGCCCACAAAACTGGATCAGAGACTTTACAGCTACAACATGTACGGCCCATATAGGTAAGAGAAGAGTCAGGATTCAGGACATTCACACTGCTTTCCCTCCCCACTGTCTCTATTGAACTGATTTCCAAATACACCAAACACATATAATATTAATTATATTCTATATGTTTATTATTTAGTACATTGTATACTACCTTGCTGTACTACATTTTCTATCCCATACTATATTACACTGTGATATATTATACTATACTACATCATGTTCATACACTGTAATAATGTTTTATTACATGATTTACTATATCATGTTTCTATATCTGTACAGACAAGCACTTGCTACTTAATCATGTTATATTATTATTCTGGTGTATGTTGCTAAAGTAGATCATATTACACTATATTGCACTATTAGTTCACACACTGTTCATGGGTACTTTTTTTTAACCTTTCTCTATTTGCCTGTACTTATTTCTGTTTTTGTGCTGCTGTAGCACTTAAATAGTTTTTTTTTTTTTTTTTTTAAATCTTATCTTAACTTGCATTATTTTTCAGTGTAAAGAAAAGGCAGAGGAAATTAAAGCTAACGGTTCAAATAACACTTTGGTCAACATGAATTCCTGTAACACCATGCAATCCAATTATTACTTTCATAAATTGCAAATACAGACTCATTTTCTTTCCGAACATAGTGACACCTGTCCATTGTTTTATCTTCATTTATTGAAGTTGCATCAGGGTGGAAAAGACCCTTTTCGCAGCAGACGTTTCGACTTGTCATAGTAGGTGAAGCACAGGTGTTACAAATATTATTAACTATGGCTCTGTTCAATTCAAGTGTCCTTGTGAACCTTGACAGTGTGAGAGTGAGTCAGCATGAGTAATACCGGGACCCTGAGACTGAAGCAGCTACATGGAATTCAGCCATTGTTCATTTAAAATTTACACATGTGCTGTTCCAACTGTGACATGTCCACATGTGTGAAAAAGCAACCTATAATGCAGTCATCAGAGCTGTCTAATGAATTTAATTTACTTTGAAATGTAATATGTAATCATATGGCATGTCACATAATTCTGTCTGTGATGTGACGACATGCTGTCACATCTCTGCAGAGCTTTTTTATTGCAGTGCTGATCTGCTGGCGTGTGTCACTGCTGAGTGGGATACACAGAAAATCCATCTAGTGATGAAGTGGAAAACTTTGTACCTTAATAGGATTAATATTGAAACATTGAGGAGGAAAAGTACAGACCTGGAGAAAATCTGTGCTTGTGTCTTCAGAAAAGTAAACGTACACATGGGCGTCGTCACCGAGCGCAGCTACCACTCGCTCAGCCTGCAGCCTTCCTGGTGTCTCTCCACAACATCAGAAGGGTGAGCTGAGTAAAAACTGCCTGCTCTCAGTTTCAGGACATTCTCTGCAGGCAGGTGCCCACTCTGAAGTTGCAACGGCAGCCTCGATGTTGCTCAGGGCCACTGCATGGGCAGATTATATAACGTCTTAATACTGTAGAGCGAGGCCGATGAAATCTCTCGGTGACGGTGTCTGTTTACCCCTTGATGTAGATACGACGTGATAACTAATAAAGCTCGACAAACAGCAACAACAAAAAAAATTCAAAAGGAGCACAATGCCTGCAGTGGATCCAGTGATACTGTGTTAAACATACTATGTGAGTCTTACCTCTCGGTGGCTTTTGGATTTAATGAATCACAAAATCACACACCGACGTGGATATTCTCACATTTACTATAGATGGCTGCAGGTCAGGGCCGCTGCTAAGAGATTCTTTATTTCCAATCACAGAGTGTTCCTGCAGAATAGTGATTTCGTTTGTTGCATCTCTGCCACCGGCACTTTTCCCTGAAAACTCGCACCAAAACACACACAAGCAACTGCACATAACCTCAACTCCTGCGCTCCGAATAGTCAACCACCAGCAGCCTGCGAGGTGACAAATGAACACTGTCACTTGGCTAAACACCTACTTGCACTTTTATTACTGTTATGTACTGTAGTTCTCTTTTGTTTTGTTGTTGTTGTTTTTTTCTGAGAAATGCTCAAAATAACACACTGAGATTTTTCTTCCTGATACAAAACCCTAACATTGTTCAAAACTCTCACACAGCAAACAAGGAAGATAAAAATACAAGAATTGCCCTTAGCTGAAGAATGGGCTTATTTTAAATAATAGCAGGATCCTCTATCACTGCTATCTGAATGTGAACGCTACAATAATAGAACGCATTTGACTAGATAGAGATGTGGTTGGATAAACCTGTAACCCTGTGCCCTTCACGCTACCCAGTTTTGCATGTCTATCTGAGGGCCATTAGGGGAGTCGCTGAGAGAGCGAGTGTCACTCTGCATTAGTCCACAGGCCTCGTCCGTCCATTCCTTCCTGTCTGATGGGATACAGTCTTATATCATAACCCGCTGTGTCAAATCTGAAATCACGTACGACTGCACCGAGCATTATCGCCACTGCACTGATCCCAATCACGCTAATGCATTCTTTTATGCCAAGGCTAGGACATGATGTCTTGGTGAAAATATCAAGATGATGTCCATACATGAGGATCCTGGTAAATTACCATATCTGCAGCTGTTCTATGTTGCTTTCATGTCCAGACAGCAGCATGAGTCCTAGTTCTGGAAAACCTCCTGACTGACCAAGAGAGAAACGACATGAATATAGACCAATTTACTGTGATGTTTCTGCATGTGTGACAGTCAGAGGGGAGGCTCCAGTGTGACCTGGGGCTCGGGGACCGTGATCAGTGGGGTTTGTTTGTGTGGGTGTCTGTGGTGCGGATGCATTGTTATTTGTGATGAGATTCTGATTTTTCAGTTTGTCAAGAAGCGGTGTCTAATAGCCGAACAATCAGCTGAACGCACCTCTTGAACCTGTCACTTCAGTGCATCGTGTGGGCGTTTCGTCAGTGATGTGATTATTATGTAAGATCTCACCACTCCAATTAGATCCTCTGGAGCTTGCAGGAATGATATACAGTATCTTGGAGCTGGTGACTCTGTGTTGCTGTTACAGTCAGCAAAGGCGGACGCAGACAATGGCATTAGGTAATCTAAAAGGGGTTCATTGTAAGGATAAAGGGGAATGAGGATGGCAGGCCAGGCAGAATTTATAGAGGTGATGGCGGATGGCAGAGCTGAGCTGAGAAGGACGGGAGGACGAGGGTTTGAGCGCGGCTGGCTGACGATAAGCTCGAGGGTTTAGTAAGCAAGCGGGCGATAGTGGTAGACAGGCAGGCCGGGAGGCACAAGGAAGCAAGGTGAGTACAAGTTATGCAAACAACATGAGGAATAACTCTGAAAGCAGAGCGGCTGAGAAACGGTTGCAACAGCGATCTGGGGACGAGTGACTGGAGAACTAGATGTACTGCTGAGTTGATGGAAGGCAGACGTGCAGGTTGAGGTGGACGAGTCGCATTCAGGAGAGTGCAGAGGAAGGAAGCCACGCCAGCATGGCATACACACACGCACAGAGGCAAACAGGGGAAAACAGGACAGACACAGAAACAAGGGAAATCTCCCAAGCAAATATGATGATCCATGTAAAAGACAACAAGAAACAAGAAGTGTTTTTTTCTGGAACTGCAGTGTCAAACTAGTTAGTCTTGGGGTTAGATTTATGCTTTATCATTCATACTTTAAAACAGTGTTTTTTTCCCTAACCTCAAGACTTTTAGAATGAGAACTAACCAACGTGTTTGGCTGTCTCATATAATGACAAACACTCTGATACAGCAGCATCCAGGACCGGCTCAGACACAGTGGGGAAATACTACACAGAGTAGGAAAATTTTAAATAAGGCTTTTTTAAAATCATAGCCTGTAACTCTACAGACTAATAAAACATGAAATGGCCTTGGTGTAGGAAGTAACTCTGGGTTACTTCAGTAGTTAGTGAGGTAGTTAACCGCACATACTAATGCAGCTTACATAAGAGCAGAAAAAGACACGCCTTACATTTTTGCTCTTGCATTTTTGGTTTTGAAGAGAATATAAAACCAAACCGTTTTCTCTTTATGCAGTATCTGACTCCTGCTCCATGCACGCTGCTTCAGCATGTATAGAAATCCAAAGCTTGACAGGCCTGCTGTGACTAGTTATGGTTACTAAGCTGTGAGTGACACACCATGATTAACTTATCCAAAAAAAAGCAGCTTGATGGAATTGGATTTCTAATAATGATAGTTACACTGTAAAAAATATTACACATCATGGTACAGTATTTTCTCCTTCTACTACTGTATTTTCAATCCAACTTCTAAAGTGTTCACAAATGATGATCTAATATTTGTAAGATATGTCTCTAAAGTGATTAGCTGACATTTTTCCTCTTTTGAGAAGAAATTATTTAATTAGCTTGCCCTTTCCAGGTAGCTTAACCTTTTAAAATGTCAGGTGAAAGGGTTTTAAAATAAGTGTGCCATATTCTCAGAAAATCCCTGTTTTAGGGGACTTATGATGACCTATGGAAGTGAGGCAAAAAGAGGGTCTGACAGTGATGAATCTTACAGCTCAGAGCAATTTGTTATAGTCCAGATATGTTCTTGGAAACCCCTTTCAAAGCAGAACTCCTACTGAGCTGGACTGACCTGTCTGTGGGCTTATATAACAACCACCTGTCCAGAATTGTTAAGAACTTTGGGAATTTGTCATAGTAAGTTTGTGCTTAATACGGTGCTTTTATTTTTACATAACATTACCAGGATTACTAGATGGGCAATGGAAGATAAAGTATAACTATTCCCATCGGTGACAGGGCCATTTGTTTGCTCCGAGGCAGATCAATCCAACTCTATCTTCTCTGGATTTCCTTCGCCTTTGTTGTCGCCACTCTGGCTGTCTTTAGTGATCAGCTTTCATGTCAAATAAATGAGCTGTTTTATTGGCAGTGTTGCCGCAGCTCCACCGCTGGTCAGAATAAATGGAAATGAATAAGGGTTATTTCACGAGGACATACTGTACATGCAGAGCAAACGTGGTCAAGCAGTAAAGGATTCTGCCAGAGTGGATTGGATCACACGGATGACACATCCAGTGCATTTACCTTCTGGAAGAAAAAGAGAAAATATGTGAAAATTTAATGACTCTAAGAGGAATATGGTGTTCGGGAAAAGGGATGTGAAAAACGTGATAAACTGCAGCGTGTCACAGAAATGTCACTGGCGAAGGATGTTAAAGATAAAAACGTAAATTGCGCCAAATGTCTTGTTTTAGCTCGGTCAGTTTTGAGATTATGTTCTCAATTTACTTCAGTTATTTTCAGCTCAGTATTGCCAGTAGATCGTTTTTATAAAAACCACAAACCACAGCATGCACACTTGCCAAGACAGCTCTGTGGTTATTGGTTAAATTGCAAACTGTATTCAGTGATCATTTTGAAGAATAAGTGCTTATAGAATAAAACCTCTCTCTGCCAGGTGCTGTGTATGTTCTCAACATACAGTAGAGCATCTGCGTTTCCTCTGCTGGCATCAGTAAATAATGCACTCCTGTGCATCTGCAGCCTGACTTAATATATAATTCAAACGACGTATGCAGTGAGGCAACCCTTATGTCATCCACACTACAGATGGGAGCACTGCTTAAACCTACTGCAATATGTTGCCACTGACTTTTATTAGCTCTTAAAAAGGGTTTTGTGGCAAATTTGTTTTCTTTTTTGTCAATAGAACCATTATCATCAGCTCAAGCTCTCACCCATTTTACCCAGCTATCCTCACATAACATCTTACAGGTCCAGTGTAGGATTAAGGGATCTATTGGCAGAAATGGAATACAATATTTTTAATTTTAATGTTCATCACTGCATAATCCTGAAATAAGAGTCATTGTGTTTTAAGTCAGAATTACTTCTTTGGACTCTCCACAATGTTGCACTGCCTTGTTTCTACAGTAGCCCAGAATGGACATACCAAACACTGGCTCTAGAGACTTGTACTGTCAACTATTTGCTCTGTAAAAGAGAAAATAATTATGTCCATTGTGGATTTTTTCAGGCTGTGTTTGTTTTGGTTGTTACTGTTTTTTTCCACATTATTTTATCTTGGATTAGTCACCACTGATAGAAAGCTGTCTGAGATACACAAGCATGTAGAGGTAGTTTTGAAGGCCCTGTGTACTGCAGGTGGTGTTTATAGGCTGTCTGTGGCCTTGCAGATGTCCTAATATAATTATAGCAATAGTTGTCTGCCGAAGTGAACAAACACTGAAGCCTCTCTGCGCTCCACCGCCACCCGCTGCTGCCACTGACAGCACGCTACATGAGAATATGCAAATACGCATCAAAACTGACAACATTTCCATTAAACTTCATATTCCAGGGTGATGTTTCTAGGGTGATTCTATTTGAAAAAAAAATGCATTATTCTCCTTCGCGTTCAGACAAGCTGCCTGGTCTTGGCCTTGTCAAGCACTCGTCAGTATCATACATGAGAAATGTTGCAGTTGAGACTTGTTGGTTTCTGTTCAGTCGGGCAAAAAGGAAAAAGTGGCTTCATTTCAACTCGTGCTGCTAAACTATTCTGTGGAGAGCATTGCATTAGCTTGATTATAGTTTTATCTGTCAAATGAATGCGCAGAAATAGCTGACATAACATTATGTTGCAAATCCAATTTCGTATTGATTGACAGTGCGAGATCCACCAAGCCCACGTTATGGCTTCCTGCACTATTAGTGCGTATTGCTGTGTTATTTGCATTGGAAAGAAGGGGCATTTGCTGGGAGTAATTAGTTAAGCTCCTCTGACTTTGGAAATTTAATTGCAGGTACAGTAGAATCGGCTAACAATGGGATAACTGAAGCATTACAGCGTGCAAGGGACTAACAAACAGCAGGAGCCTCCCTCCTGACAAACAACACATACACAGAGAAACAGACACACACCAGCACGGACACACACTTAAAAAACAAGCGTACATCGCCGGCTGACCTCTTGATTCTTTGATCCATTAATGACATGCAATATTCATACTCCCAGCTCCTGAATGTTTCATTATAACTGCAGAGATGTGGAGTGCATTATTAAGAAGTATGGCGCAGACTATCTATAGAATGTTTATCATTTATCATGTGCTGTTGGCTTAGCGCGCTCTGCCTATGAAATGCTTGACCTTGAATGCTGCTTTCACGCATCCCCATGTTTTGAAAATCAAAGCATAAGGGACCACCATTAGGTTAATATCACGTACTAAATGTGCCCGGAAACCTGTGTGTCAGCTTATATAGAGATAAATATTTTCCTTGCTTTTTCTAATATGCCGGCGGTTATCATTATTTGCCGCAATTTATGAGCAGGTGCTGCTTGTTGTGTTTGCCGTTCAGCCTACACAAACCTTTATGTAACAGTGTTGTTAAATCACCTTAAACTGTAGTATTTGCTAACAGAAGACATCTATCATGTATTATAATATGTAAGATTGATTTCTCTTTACATTAGCAGCTTTATCTTAACACCCATAATAGCTGGAAAATCAATCACGGGAACAGAGCCGGTAACGTGACACAGTGGACACTGGTAATTATTTAAAAGGATCACTGACTATTAATGGTATTTTGCTTCACCTTTCCCATTATCTGTAGCTACCAGTTTGTTTTCCTCTCAATTAGGCACGCAGGCAATGAGCAACACCCATCTCCTATTACTGCGATATGGCAACAGAGGCCATGGGGGAAGGGAGAAATAACAGGCTGCTGTTGTTGTTACTGCTGCTGCCGCTGCTGCTGCTGCTGCTGCTAAGGGATTGTTTTTAGCATTTTCTTGGCTGCATTTCATTTCTTTATTCTCACCACCATAACTTGCCACTGCTATTAAACCTTTGTCACTCCCATTCGGAGGTCTGAAATGACTGGGTCATTGAAACCTAACCCGAGTCAAAGTCGTGATGTGGCTGGTATGTGTGTGTGTGTGTGTGTGCATGTTTATACATCTTTGCTGTGCAGAGGATATTAAGCAGAAAAAAAAACAAGCTTGGGATATAATGAAGTCATCTGAAATTCAGCCAGTCGTAGACAAGTGGGATTTGACATGTTCCTTTAGTTATTATATGTCGCTGTTTGTTCTTTGGAAAATGGTCCAACATTTACATTAACAGACAGGTCTTTAATAACCACATGCAGGATCTGAGATTCAGTCTTCACCCTGACATTGTATTATGCCTCCAGATTAATATGATCAAGCAGAGCCTGCTCCACAGTAGAGCTGCAAGAATATATATATTTATTATTGGCTAATCAACAGATTAGTTATGTTTATTATCCAAATATATAAATTTATAATAATGTGAGGCAACTAACATTTGTATAATTTTTTTGACATTTGTGCTTCTTAATGTTTTAGTCACTTATCACGTTGCTGTCAAGAATTTTTCTGTCTGACCCACTGATTGTGTAATCAACTAACCATTTAAGCACTAGACCAAATATAACCTTCTGCCCACACACGTATGCACTGATGGCCTGATTAGCCACAAATGCCATGTGATTTACCTTGTGTGTGCGTGTGTGTGCGTGCCCGCCCGGTCCGCCCTTCTGCATGCAGCCGGCCTATTCCGTGAAGCTCAAACCTCATGTGGTGAAGATGTCTTCCTGCCACGCTGCGCTGACTGCTGCGGTCGCATGGTTCTGACTCTGCAAAGCCCGAGGCAAGAGAGTGAAGTGTGTCAGCCTGTGCAGCTGATAACACCGCCTCTGTCACACTCAGGCCAAAGAGTGTTTGCCGGGGAGCCAAAGCGCGTGATGGGTTTGTGACGCAGCACGCAGCGGGATTCAAATAGTGAAATTGGGGTAGCCACTTTTTTTCCTCATCCCTTGAACTATGTCACGTCGTTTATCTTATGCCACATGATGCGTTTTCATTTTCCTCATGGCAAGTTCACAGCGATTCATCCCGCACATCTTTTCCATCACGGTGTTCTGCCACTTGACATAGTTTTATCCCGCTGGAGATTTCTTTCTTTTTTCTTTTTTTTTTACACTTTGTTAACCAAATGTGATTTTCTCATTGTACAGTGTTTGCACATAATGTTTTATTCAACTAGATTTGTTGTTTCTTTACATCTGTGTGACACTCCACCACAATGGCAAGTGCTTCTCTATCTCCTTAGGCCATTGCCTTCACAGAGTCTCTTTCATGGGAAGAGGCACTGACAGAATAAAGAAGAGCTCCTTGAGAGCAGAGTCTCTTATCAGCCTCCAACATCTGGCCAAGACTGATGGGCTCTTGGAATAGCTCTCCAAATCATTGAGTTTGAGCTGCATAATGCTTGTTTAACTGCATCCTTCCTACAATACTAATTCACCCCCTCTCATTATGTGTCTTTCACCAGAGGAACTCATTTCTATGATTACCGAATTTCCTTCCTCAGCGGGGTGGGATTGATGTGAGGCGGTGCACCAAGTGATAGGAAAAACAGAGATTGAAAGGTGAGTCAAGTCATATGAGTGCAAAAGGAAATGAAATATGATGTGACCGGTCCTGATCATACATTAAGTCAAGTCAGAAGAACTATTGAATTTTCAAGCTGCTCAGTGTTTAAATCTTTGACATGAAAAGCAATTTTCTCTTGATGTGTGCACATTTTTTTTGCAGAAAATGAGTCTTACTAAATTGAAGTCATCATTGTGGATTTACAATGGCGGCCCTGATGCATCACAGCCCATTAGATTAAAGCTCTGAGGTAATCTGCGGCAGATTTAAGAATATATCCAAACACCTGGTTCAGTCACTCGATGCCAAGCCTCCGATCAAACCCGAGGAGAGGTTGAGCAGGTGTGTCGCACAGAGCCACTTTCGTTCTGTGTGGCACGAGCAGGATGGGCCAATCCATTATGTTCATGTTTTCATCACAGAAGAATTATTTTGTTACCTCTACATGACACGCTTTGTTTTCTCATGATGAAGTTCAAAACATCATGACCAAAACTGCTTTCATATAATCTTCAGATAGCAAGGTTTCACTATACTGAATCCAACTATTAATGACCACTTGACGTGAGTGTTTAATAGAAGTGGCAGGAAGTTCCTGCAGCTGCAGTCGCCTCTAATAGTGTTATCTGCTGATGTTTTTTTTATTGGTTTTCTATTTGGCATTTTCCCCCCTATTTCCCCATTTCTAAAGGCCACATCTCCATGCACCGTAAACCCGCTGTGGCAACACCCACTGCTCTCCTAGGGAGGGTGTAGACTGCCATGCGCTTCCTCCGACACACATGGAGTCACCAGCTGCTTCTTTTCCCCCTGACAGCGAGGAGCTCCACCAGGAGGGTGTTGCACATGCAGAGGTTCAAATAACCTCCTGCAGATCTTAACCCTAACTCCGCACAGACGTCCCGACCAACCAGTAGGAGTCACCCGTGCAGCTGCAGTACAAGGAACGCTGCCAGCTGGGTTTTATGGAGCTGGAAACACTGGAGTCACGGATTAAAGCTGAACGCTGCAGTGGTGGGCGGGTACTTTCACTCTGCACCACCCGGGCGCCGAGCAATGTTTGATTTAGGCAATAGCATTGCTTCCCTTGATCTCATAAAACTGTATTTTGATTGATACCAGCTGTACCTCATTACAAGCCAATGTGGCTGTGAAACGTACTTCTTCTAAATATAGCGAAGTAAAAAGTTTTCAAGGAAGAATTCCACAGTGTTGAGAGTCCTAGACACTGTACAGCTTTTGGACCTGGACAGGACAGATTAGTTAAGAAAAATGTGCTAAATCATAGATAGATAAATCATAGGAGTCACAGGATGATTTAAAAAATATATATGTCAGGTACACACAGTTATGTTCATGATATACAATAATTGTGTGAGAGACAAGAGACCAATAATCTCAAATTTGTTCACTAGAAAGGACTGACCACCTCACTTGTAAAATATCTTGCTAAGAACATAATGAAGTCAAAGCTCCTTAAGGATTCAAAAACGTTTTGTGTTTATGTGAAAAATAATCATAGGCCACTGTACCATCATAGAATACGTCCAAGTCTCAAGTGTTGACGTCCATATTGGCCATAAAAATCGGTGATAGTGAAAGGTTGGAAATCACTGTGATCAGACAAGCTTCTACTTTCCACCTGCAGATCATCAGTGATTTTCATCATAGGATCACAAGAAGACAGTTTGTGTCAAGTCATTATTTTGTGTACACAAGAAAACATATGCTCGCTATGTCAAGATTACAAAACAATTATCCAGTAATCATGAGCAAATCAGACCTGAAAACAATCACACCCCCAGACTCCCACAGAGGCAGAGAGTCATTTTTTAATAAATGTTATAGTTTCTAACTTATTTGCTTAAAGAGGCAAAGATGAACATTTCATCCTGTTGTGTTAGGAGGAGAAGGCAGGGAGCAAATGAATAATTCTTGCTGGTGAGGCTCTCACTGCTCAGAGCTATAGCCTGTGAATCATCATCATCATGAGATAAAAGCAACATCTTTTCATCTATTTTTCAGTCTTTTCATTTCGCCTGCTCGAGTAATGCTCCACTGAGTGTTTTCAAATCCAAAAAGGCATATCATATAATTATTTGTTTTCATATAGATCATATCTGTGATTTTTTTTACACTCGTGACAAAATTGAATTCCTACAGAGGTTGAGCCTAGAGGATAATGCAGCGTGGCCAAAATGTCCTAATTACAAATAATGCAGCAGAATCATCACCATTTAATATCAATTATATCAAAGCCTTATCTAAACTACCCCGGCTCCCCTCGTAGCGAGTAATGTTTTTTCTTTACGGGTTTTGTTTGAAATGATGCATGATTAGCTCGGTTCACACTGAGAACCAGCATGCATTGTAAATGACCAATTAAATGGCTCCTTTGGTATTCTTTCATTTAATTGTTTTTACACAGCATTTTAGCAAATGGCCGTCACAGGTGGCCTCTTACTTCGACTAAAACAACCATCAAGGTTTCACATTCAGGTGTGATGTGGTGACAGTCATGAGGAAACAGCTGACCACAGAAGCCAGAGGGTCACAGTTTGACATTGGTCATTATGACTTCAGCCATTAAGGTCAGGCGAAAAGTGACGTCCTGCGACTCTGACACTGAGGCTGTGGGGACCGAGAATCGATGTGATGTCATCCCAGAGTCATCCCCAGAGAGCCGCTGAGTCGTGGGACTAGGGGTCAACTTTGACCCCGTTTGGAAAGGAAATCTTCCCCGGTGGTGACTGGGTCACCCCACAGCATTACTTGATGGACATGAATGATTAACGACACGCCTTCAAACACATGATCCCAGTTATGCTTGTGCAATTCAGATATTGAACATTCAGCCCTTTTCCGTTCTCTTAACACTGATATTACATTCATATATTCTTCTATTGCTGTATTCTGCCTTGCATCATTGCAGCAGAGCTTTATAACATAAAGCTGCTGCTCATTCATTTTCCTCTAAGCTCAGGTTTCACAGTGCACACAAGTTTAAAACAGGACACACAGCTGGTCCCATGTTAAAGGGAATTCAGTGCATTGCGGTATCAATAGCCGAAGCCCTAGCCATTTGCAATGCAATTAAAAACTCAATTTTCAAAGCGCTTTGCTGAGGGTGATAAATGGGCCAGTAATCCCTTAATTGTTCTCTCTTAGGCAGAATCACAGGAATGATAGATGTTTCATTAGAGACAGAGTAAAACTTGAAGTAAATAAAAGGAGATGCAGATTTTTGCTCACAGATATCACTTAGTTGATTATGGTCAAACCAATGAAAGCTAAATATTTTAATTTGTATTGAGGTAAACAGAAGGTAAAATGAGTCTTGTTCAGCCTTTTACATGACCAGTTTCAGGACCATAGACAGTTCTGCTGTGTCCCCATGTCCCTCCTCCCTCATCGACTCTCTCCCACTCTCTCTCTCTCTCCCTCTGTGTGTGTGTGTTGAACTTTTCATCCTATACCCACTCACTGCTTTACCTCTTTCTAACCTCAAAAACAGTCTTTTCTCCGGAGATAAGCTGATATAGAAGAAATGTGCAGGATGCATGAAAAACACACAACATGCACAAACTTATCAGAAATGTGGGGGAAAAGAAAAAAACACTGCAGCTCTCAGTTCAGCCTCAATGTGCTGCAGCTGGAAACGTCCATCCAGAGTCATCGGCCGCCTGAGATTGCGGTGTTTCAATTGATTCGGACAACACGAGGCTAATATTGACAAGTGCAGCCCTTATTCCAATAATCTGGAGGTCTGAGGCTTTTTTTTTCTTTGAACGTCAGATCAAGTTTGACCAACACTGACGCCTCCAATCCGAGTTCAGATCAGCTCCTTCCCCCCCCTCGTCCACCTCCTCCTCCAGCAGCCTCCTCCTCCCTCCCTCCCTCCATCCCTCCCTCCTCTCTCTTAGTTGCTCTGCAGCTGGGCTCTGCACCTCAATGAACCTAATTGGTGCACTGTGAGCGACCATCATCTCTTCCTCTTGGATTTCCATCTCTCGCCCGGCTTCCGTCCAGAACATATGAGCGTGCTCGGACAGACGCTGCCGAGGAGTTGAACAGATCAGCTCGGAGAGAGAGAGAAAAAAAATGGCACAGCGCGTGGTTTTGCTCCTCCTGTGGCTCTCGGACAGATCGTTCGCGGGATTTCCCAACCAGATTAACATCGGTGAGTGTTTTTGCTCTGACAAAAGCTGCACATTTGGGGTGTTTTTTTCTGAGGGTGAATCAGAGGCAGGGTTGCAGCTTTGGAGCGGGGAGATGCGCACGGAGCGCCGGAGCTCTGCGCAATGATGGAGACTAACTTGATTTTACAGCTGATGCACGCTCACAAAGCTCATGCAAAACTACACACATCGAGGCTGCATGTAGTGTTGATCGTGCCTTTGCGATGGCACACTGGAGATAAGTGAAGTGCATCACGAGGAGGATGTGGAGAGTTGCACACTGGCGCGCTGCTCCAAATGCATGATAGTTCTGTCAGATCAGCCTCCTTTGTTATACTGTGTTTTCCTCAATGAATCAAATGAGACACTCTGATATATGAAAAGGTGCAGAAGCCTTGTCTGATCTGTGGTTTCCTCTCTTTAAAGGGGGGCTGTTCATGCGTTCCACGGTGCAGGAGCACAGCGCGTTCAGGTTCGCTGTCCAACTCTACAACACCAACCAAAACACCACTGAAAAGCCTTTCCACCTCAACTACAATGTCGACAACCTCGAGTCGTCCAACAGCTTCTCCGTCACCCATGCGTGTAAGTGCTGCTTCCAATTTTTTTTTCTGCCCCCCCCAACCACCACCACCACCACCACTCTCTTGACCACGTTTCCACACCGCTTGTGTCCACGCAGAAATGAGCAGAATTATTTATGTCCAACTCACAGAGGCTGCATCTCAATCCAAGGCAGAAGCAGTCAAGTTCATCTCACTTTGCTCTGCTTCAGAAAGTCTCACTGGGGGATTGTAGGAACATGCACAAAGACTGGGTTTTTTTTTCTCTCTAATGCACACAGTGTGTTTGCCATGTTCATCATGCCTGTTTTTCTTGGGTTTCACCACAGAAAGCGTGCATTGTTTTCTTTTCCCAGAATAATGTGTACTTTTGCAGATAATAACATTTTATACACAGCAGCTCTGGTTGGAAACAGCAATACATCTGTGTCTGCTTTCAGTTTGACAGAGGTCATATTTCACCGATGCATGAATTCCACATTGTAGAATAAGTTCCTTTTGGCAATTTGCTGTGTACATGCTGGCCTTGAGAAGAAAATACAGCCAGTTATACAAACCTCCGTGTCAAGGACTCTGCGCTGGAGGAGTTCATATGTTTTATAATTGAGCAAAAAACTGGATGGAAGCAGTTTTTCAAACTTGATGTTGAAATATTTCATGAAAAAAACATCACATAAATTCTTCTCTATTCAAGAAAAAAGCATATAAATTGGTGTCTTTTATATTCAATACTTCTCTCTATGGGTCTTGTTATGTGGTTATTTTCCATCCCATGATGCAACTGGTGCAGTAGCTGATCCAATAAATAACCTCTGTTTTCTATACCCGCCTTTGGCTGCGGTTCCTTGAAATCAGCAGAAACAGAGTGGACAAAAAGCCGAAGAAATAGAGAGTCGAGAATGCCATTTTGTGATGTCATTTTAAATGATGGCTTCAGTTTGGCTGAATGGCCGACTCTGGAGACACACGGCTCTGTCTGACTGGTGCGGCTGACTCCCTCTAACCCCTGTGTGGCACGGTCATAATGGTCCCTCTGACTCTCCTTGTGCCAGAGCCTCCCCGCCTGCTCCGTCCTCTGACTCCCCCCTGTGTTACAGAGCATCTCCCCCAGCATTGCAGAGTCAGCTCATTAGCACCCAGCCCTCATAGCACCTCACCGTGCTGTCATTGGGTGAAAGGGGGAAAAAAAAAATCCATAGCTCCCCAACCAACGCCAGCAAATGAGTTGGTCTCAGACCTGCAGAGGAGGTGGGTCTGAGCAGTGAGGGAGATGTAGAGGAGCGTCATATCACAGCCAGCAGAGCTGCAAGTGCCCTAACGAAGGCATCTGTAAGAAACAATGAGCAAATGAGAGTGAATAAATAATAGATAGTGCCGTGCAATTTCACGCATGTTGAAGAGGAAGGGAAGCATAGGAGAAAAAGGTTTGATATCAGAATCTAATTAAATTCAGGGGCAGACAGAGCTTTAGTGAGAGGAAGGGGCTCCTGTGGGAGCAGTGGCCCCGTTTCTTGTTTCTTGCTGCCACGTCTCAGCGTCTCCATCAAGAGCACTGTGTCAGGCCTGGCTTGAACTTCACATACAAGCAAAGCGTGAGCTTTTAATGATGCAGGGCAACCAATGCTGAAAGGAAATTGATTGTTCAGTGATGCAAAAGTCCAAAGCGCCATTGTCAACTATCATTATAATGTTTGGTGAGAGCGTCACTTTTTGCTTTGATGTGCACATTAATAGTCTGCCCTGATAGAAATTCCTCTCCTGTGCTAAATGTTCAGCCTACTACATGATACAGGAGGAAGTTTCAGACTTAACAAACTAAGAGTCATCTGTTTAACTGTAGAACAATCAACAAACCTTGAGCAAAGACAGCGCCAGTCGCAGTTTTCTTTGGAATCTACTTTGTGTAATGTACGATCTGAGACTTTTCAAGGTAGTGCCCTGAAACGTCTGTCAGGCTGAGCTCGCAAACCGCAGACAGCTCATGCTGAGCTCACAACAGTCCACAAGCACCTCGGATTGTCTCTCCCAATGTAGTGAACAAAATAGAGATGACGCTTATTAAATATCACTTATCTGCTGACTTCCAGGCCTTTGAGATTTTGCCTGTGGTGAATGAGGACCTCCTGTGTTCCGAGTTTCAGATTTGTCAGCGCTGTTGTTTGTTCTGCAAGCTGTCACAATTATTTAGTGGACATTCAAATTTTCCTTTGTCATCAATAGCCCCGTGCAGATGACTCAGACCTTTGTCAGCAATAACACACATCTACAGTATTTTATGATCGGGCAAACTGAGAGTGTACCAAAGTGGCATTCATGCGGGTTTGGGGAGTAAATCTATTTTGAGGCAAGCTTCATTGCTTTGATCAAGATGAGATGTGGCTGCCTCAGGCCTTGCACAGTCACCGAAATGACAGCATTTCTTTTTTTTTTCTTTTTTTTTTGTTTGTTTGGACTCTTCTTTTCTCGAAGCCGACATAGTTTTGCTTTAGTGTGCACTCTCCCTTTACCGAAGCCCTCGACTCTGACTCATCATGTAGATCACTCCCCCTCATTTGCTGTACATCCTGTAAAAGTCATATAATAGAGGCCGATGATCAAGAGAAACCCGCACACAGGAATTCACATTAAACTTGCTCGGAGTTTATTTTGCTTTTCAGAAACAAAATATGGAAATCCTTCGATACGATGAAGGAACGGTCTTGTGTCAGAGCAATTTCTTTCAAGTCCGTTTAAAGCCTTATGCTATTAATTGAATTAGTGACCGGCAGCCAAACAATGTGTGGCTTCAGTAATCCTCAAGGCTCGGCTTTGTACTGCAGAGGCATGGTGTGTGCTTTGGTGGCAAGACTGTTGTTGCTTTGAAGTGACATCAGAAATTGTGAAATGTGTAATTACCGGTGCAGGGTCCGTAATGGCTGTGGAAGCTAGGAGTCAGGTGTGCTCACAGAAGAAGACGGGGCTAGTTCAAAGCAAAGGGTGCCCGTTTAAAGAAAGCAGAGCAGACAGCATTAATGTTCCTGATGGTCACGGCCAGCCAGCTTAATGACACCACCATCCTTTTCTCTCCTGTTTACCCTTCTTCTTCTCCTTCCTTTACCTGAGGCGAAAAATACAGCGAGCCCCCCCTCCGCCTCTCCTTGCCACGCTATTTATTAGATTACTCGCCTTGATTCCTGTTAAAGGCAAATTTTGCAATGCTTGGCTTTTGAATCTCATCTCCCTTTTTCCTCATTCCTCATTCTGTCATTAAGCTAATGGTCTGTGTCCCCTCTGCCAGCCCTTTTGCATGTGCCTACCCCTCTTTTATTGAATCCTCTAGGTCCTCAAACCCTGGCAGTAGCAGATGCTTCCTTGGCTGTACCGTTCAGCCACCGTCTCCCACCGCTGTTAGCGACTGTAGAGGAAACTGCTTTGCTCCAGGAGTGTGTGTGTGTGGGTGTGTGAGTGTGTGTGTGTCGGGGGGAGGGGGTGGGGGCAGGATAAAACAAGTCACTGTGATTGCATTTTTTATTTCCAAAGGCAAGAAAAAGAAAGGACAAGAGAGACGAGCAGAGCCACTGTGAGGTCTCATGTGTCTTATTGTAAATGGGCAGAAGATGAGGTTAAAGGAATAATTTGACATTTTGGGAAATATTACTATTTGTTGCCAAGCGTTAGATGAGAAAATTAGTATCACACTCATGCCTGTACGGTTGATATGTGCTAAGCTAAGCAGCCCGGCTGTTGGCTGCAGCCTCATATTTACTGTACAGACATGAGAGAGCTATTAATCATCTCTTCCTGACTCCTGGCAAGAAAACGAACCAGTGCATTTCCCAAAATGTTGACCTGCACCTTTAACACTGATTCAGCTCAATAGCTGACTTTTGTTCATGCTGCTGTATTGATAATCTGAAGCAGCATGCAGAAACATTTCATGTGTGTCCAGATGTTATTTTCCATGTGATCAATGATGATCTATGGTGATAATAGGTGCAATAATCAGGATCAGTCAGTGTGTGGAGGCCTTTGAGCTCATGACATTTCATGCAGCCGGTCAGGAAGAAAACAGCAGATTCTTGTATTTACATGGATGTGAGATATCATCATCATTGATTAGGATTATCGTAACCACTCACTGACATAGTTCACAAGCCTAATTTTTGTCTAGACACAACACATCCTTAGAAACATCTTCTTCACTGACCTTTACGCCCACCCGGAGAGTGCTTGCTCTGCACATGTTGCCCAGAAACAGCCTCTCTCCACCGGCGGGCCTCCACTATGACTGAGCACATGTGGCAAATGGCATATGTTGTGAAGCACAGAGGAAAGGGCCCTTACCAAATCTTCGCATGTATTGTTGAGTTTAGCTTTTGGGGCTGTTGTTGTTGTTGGTGGTGGTGTGTGAAAGGATGGTAAACAAAGCGACAGGCGGGCATGTTTCTGCAGACAGGCTGCGGTCGAGAGAAGCTCCTCAGGTGATTGTAGTAGAGCCACACTTCTTGTCCTCGCAGGCTGTAACTCAGCTTGAAAGGTGTGACCGGAGAAACATGGCAGGGGAGGCTGGGAAAGAGAGGGAGAGACCGAGTGCTGGGAAGGAGAGAGACAAAGACTGCAGTAAGAGAAAGCAAGAGGAAAAAGAATTTGATTAAGGAGCCTTTTAGCGATTGCTTATATAGAGACTATGTGAGTGCATAAGTGTATCTCTGTGTGTGAGTGAGAGACAGAGACTTCTCCAGGCGATGGGGGTTGTACCGGGACATGCCATCACAGTCCAGCTGTGTTGGAGGCACAGATGGAGGTTTGTTTATGGCATGCGCATATGCATGCATGTGTGTGCACATATGCACAGAGTCACACACACAGACACTGTAGGCATATGCAGTCTCACACACACACACACACACTGAGACAGACAGACGGATCCTGTCTCCCTCTACACATTTGTCACTGAGTAAATCTCACTGTTTTGTACTAAAGCTCCCATGACACACTTCATCTTTCATCTAAAGTAAAGGTCATGGTAAAAAGCACTACTTGCTCTTTGTGCAACCAGCTAACACAATTTTAGAAAATACCAGTTTAGAAAAATACAGGCAGGATTTGTGTCAAACGCAAGGAATAAGCAAGCATTGAGCGCGTTTGATAAGCACCATGACTGTGCAAAAACCTCTGAGAGAAACACGAGCCACCCTACCGTAAAGAGCGATTTCGAGGCCAGGCGGTCTCAGAGGCCCGTCGAGGCGGCTGGATGTGGGCCTCAGTCAGATGAGCGCTACAGTAACGGCCTGGATGAGGTTACATGCTCTGGGAGCTGCGAGGCCTCTGAGAGGGGAACAGAGGGAGTTGACTGACAGCGTGCTTCAGATAGAAACAGATGAGGGAGAGGAAGAGTCACATGTTGTGATCTGACTGAAGCTTCAAAATGCATTTCTTTAGGAACACTACTAATGAATAGTAATTTTCTATTAAACCAATATTGATTGTTACCACAAGTGCTGCAGTAATTGCTATTACATTACAGCAAAACACTGCATGTCTCACTGAAGTGTAGTACTGGTGAAATACTAATAACATATAGTATATTTTTTATAATTCTCCTCGAGTCTTGCTGGCATGATTACGATTCCTGCTACAGTTTCTCGTGGTCACGTTAGGTTAAAACTTTTTCATAGAGCAAACAGATAAAAAGCTGGAAACATTCCAAAAGCTAAACCTCCAAAGGGAACATTATTTTGACCTAATTTTCTGGCCATGAGATGCCCTCCGCTGTACTTTCATTTATTTATTTATTCTAAAGTCAGCTGAAGCTGTAATGAGATTCAGAATGGAAAACACAGAACACACTCGAAGGCAGATTCAACACAATGAATTTTTAATCAGAATATCAAAAGATCCTCTTAAACCCAACCTGAGGAGAAGTGTTGCTGTCGGAGTGTTATTTGTCTTGGAATCAATGACGCTGGCAGATGTTGTTTGAGAAAACAACAGCTTTCCTCCCTCGCTGCGGTGGTAGCTTCAAATCTCCATATATCTTTCACAAACACTGGGCATTTGGCCATTTCAGTAGCTATGGAAAAAAAAAAAACTCATAGGGTAGAGAGGTATTTTTGATTTGGAAGTTTGGTAAATCACGTCATAGATTTACATTGTTGCTTCTGAAAGATTTCCTGACGGTTATCAGTCTTTTGTGGCCTCTTCAGATCCACTGTGGGAATGCTGGAGTCTTTGAATTTTTTATTGATTTCCTCTATCTATCTGCTCAATTTCTGGGGATGTGATAAATTGCAAGTGAGAAGAGGGATTACAGTCAAATGATTATGGACTGGCTGTCATGGCGCCCTGAAGATATCATCACCTGACAGCCTGCAGTTATTTCAAACAGACAGCACAGCCAAAATAAAATAACTGTATATAGTGTATTAACATTATGACTGATGCTTTTTATGTACTACATACTGCAGTAGTTCTTACAGACTGCGACATATAAGACTGCTCACTGAGCTTTAATACTATATGAGTAGATGTTATTAACATTAAAATTTCCTCAATTATAAAAACTATGGATGCACAGCTGAGTGATAAAAAATTATGTTACAATTAACCAACCAAATGAAGAATAGGTTTAAGAATAATTTGTCCAACACTGACCCATATGGGAGCTTTATGGCAGACCCATGAATGCCAGGCATAGATCAAGCCTCAGCAGACATGATGCATCATGACAGCCCATCTATGCTCTGCACATCTGTTCACCACTGTTCAAATAATAGGCCAGTTTCTGAACTATAAGTCAACAATGACAGACTTAGTCTGTGTGCTGTTATTGAAGATGATATCAGCACTACGTTGTGATGAACAAGAGGAGCTGGCTGACCATATAAAAAGCAGCGATAAACACTTCGAGGGACCGCACAGGAGGAGACTCACGAAATCGTAGCGGTGCACTGAAAGCATTGGTTGCTGTGCTCTCTGTGAGGAAAACTGTTTATGATAAGAAGAGGCCTGTACATGTGATGCATTTTAAGTGAAAGGAACAGGAGGGCAGGCTGCTATTGTGAACTATTCATCTCAGGTGCATCACGGATATGTCTGCCATCGGCTCAGCTCTACGTGATGGCTGCTTTCCATTTTGTTTTCTTAATGAGCAAAAGGATTGTGGGATACGTCCTTTGTATGTACTGTATGTCATTTAAACTCATGCACCGGCTGTGAAAAGGCAGGGATGGAGTCGCTAAAGAAGAAGAAGAACGGAAAAGCATTTTCCAAACTTGTCACTTGAAAAGATCTCTGACTTTGCAGTCAGCAGTTTTTACTTTTACGCCCCCCTCCTCGTCTTTCTCATTTCTATCTCTCTCTCTTTATATATATTTAATCTCTCCCACAAAGCCCATTACAGCTATGTTCCTGCAGCCGTTGCAGTCACACTCTGCTAGCTATTGGCCATTCACTAGACTCCCCTACAATACCCGTAATCACTGAATCAGTAATCCTCTACTTGAGCTGGAATAGCACATCCGCATCGTGCCTCATCGGAAGTTGCTGCATTGGCCTGGCTTCACTGGGTTCAAAAGAAAAAGAGGGAACTCTGTAGTCGTCCTCAATAGGAGCTGCTGACTGCATTGTCCTAACCAAGGTCAGACAGCTTATGAAAGGAAACACTTTTGGCCCTTTTTATTATTTCTGAAGAGCTCCTAGAAAAGCAGTAATTAGCACCTATGCACTGTCTAATCTTCTTGCTCCACTTGCGTTATCAGCTGTTTATTGTTTTGGCTTCCTCCTGTATGTGCGTGGCGGAGCATGTTCCGTGTGCTAAAGACAGTCCAAAATGAGGAGGACATCAGGGCGGCATTGTGAGGAATACAAAACATCAACAGGGAGTGTCACAATGTACTCTCCCAACTAGTAAATATTGGATCACAGTGCAACGGGGCTTCCAGCTCCCAGCTCTCCGTCTGCCGAGTGAGCAGATTGATCCGCACGTTTCTGGCCTGTTTCAAAAGAGGCAGTCGCTAGCAGAGCCCTGCCAAAGCTGCATGTCTGTGCAGAAACAAGGGCTCCATCATTACTGATTGCTTGTGACAGTTCACAGTCGCCGGGCCACTGAAGCATCATAACCTTGTGAAACTAGTGTACGGGCACTCTAGCATAGAAACTGAAGGAGAGGAGGAAGAAAAAAAAAATGATATTAGCATATTCCTTGCAGTGATACAGAGATGCAAATAAGACATGCCGGGCCATGAATAGCCTCTGCAGTTAATATTAAACACATCTTATGTAATGAAAGACATAATGTAGACCAACACCTATGGAGACAGGGTGGATTTATAGACAATTACTCCAACTGTGATTGCAGCCGTGAATTGAAGACCCCAGCAACGTCAGAGCAGGATCCGTTGATGTGCTGGAATAAACCGCTGATGACACTGAAACAGAAATATCTTCTGGCGGCGCCCAAGGAGCCGACCCGGGCCGCTCAAGTCACTTTATCTGCGTTATCATCGCAACGAGCGCCAATATATTTCTGATTGTTCACTGATTCACATCGAATGCGGGACTTTAATCGAATCTGCATGAAAGCCGTAAAGAGCAGAACGATAATCAAACGGCCGTGAATAATGTGTTTGGAATAACTCGGTTGTAGGCGACTGAAGCTCCGAGGTGCTTTGACTCATCCGCCGCTGGGTCATCAGGGAGCCATCGCCGGCCATCAGTTTGTCCAACTTAAATTAAGAGGATGTTCTTATAGGTGCGAAGGAGAAAAGCGTCTCAATGCGACGCGGTGGTGTTGTCTTTCTTTACATGCGTCCTACCACGGCTCTCCTGTCCTTAGCGCTCACTATCCCCATGAGTGAGAATTAAGTGAACATGATGTGCTCGCTCAACCATGACCCTCCTCTGTTTCTCCCTCCAATGGTTAATTCGGAGAGTGCTGTTGTGTGGCTCTTGCCATTTCACACATGGCTACATAAAACCTGTGGGCGGTTGCTCCCAGGCCGCTGTCCACGTTTGTGTGTCCATGCATGACTCTGTGATGAGATATTGAAGCGTTCTATCATCGACCATTGGGTCGCCGCCGGCGCGATTCCCGTCCCTTAATTTTATTTTTCCCTCCTTCTTTTATCTCGGCGGCGTGGCGTTATTTTGCCCGGCATGGCGTGCAGATCAGGAAGGCAAACCTCATCTGGACCCATGACAGAGCTAATCCATCGCAGCTGCAGAATGAAAAGGCCGTTTGGAGTGAATCCATTCCAAAGGCCTCAATGGGAAGCTTCTCTCAGATGCCGGTGCCCTTTGCAGCCCTGACAGTGCTAGAATATGATGAAAAAGGACTTGGGAGAGTTCAGTGGCTTAGCTATGTTTATAAGAGAAGGGAATAGTGGAGGAGAGAGGCACACTGCTGAAGATGGAGAGATGAAGTGACCAACCACTGTGCCTGTGTACGTCTGATGTGGGACTGTGTGATGTGAACTGGATTGTTAGCACAGAGCAGACTCGAACCTCCTTCATCTCTTCACATACCTGTATTCCATACTGAACTGAGGCAAGTCTGAGGATGTGTGAGGTTTCATACGCCTCTGCAGCACACATTTAATATCACACCCACAATACCTGGGAAGTGGACAGTAGCCAAAAGTACCCGATGTCCACTTTGAAATTAACTTACCATAAAGGAAGGTACAATATGTGTGAACGGTGGAGGTGAAATGGCACTTTGCTCTCTCTAGTGCAAATGGACAGAGAGACTGAATAACATACCATTCTTAAATATGTCAAGGGCACAGAGAAGTCTCATCAGTTCCCTGGCTTTCTTCTCAGCACTTTGTGCAATGTATTTTCCTCCTGCCCATTGTAGTGCTGCTGCTGCTGCTGCTGCTATTGTAGGCCCATCCCTAAGCTGTAAGGGGATAGACTTTGGGTCTTTTATGCATAAAGAAGCTTAAGTTTGGAATTTGCTCTCAAGTGGCCAAAGTTTGTGAAAAGTCAGTGAACATTTCACTCCCAATTTCAGGGGTTTGTCTCAGAGTAAAGCTTTTTAGCCCAAGGATGCCCTGCAACTGAATGAAATATTTAGGTGTAATGAAGACTCTTGTTGCATGATGGGTTTCCTTGTTGTAGAAGTTGTGTAGCAGACGCATTGTTTTTGCAACTAAATGAAGAACATGATTAGCACAAAAGGCAGGTAACAGTCTGGATCTTATCACTTATCACCAGTGGTATCTCGACATGAATTTATTAGCACAGTTACTGAGATTGCTGTTGCCACCTCAGTACAGCAGACTTTGGTATAATGTTCCTTTTACTCTTGATAACTCAGAAAACATGCTGTTAATCTGCTGTTTATTACAACTTGGATTTTGAATCACAGTCTCCCTGACTAATAAGGGATTATCACACATAATACAGGTGTGCGAAGTTACTTTCACCTCCAAATAAAGTTGTAGGAAATCTTCAAAAAACTGCAAAACTGTTGGCTTGTTTCCATTCTGTATAATCAGCTTCTGGGACTTCTGGGATCTTTGCAATTACTCTGGGCAATCTTAAGACAATGCATAGACCCAATGGCCCAAAGTCATGAAAAAAAAAAAGATTAATTAGCGACTACTTTTTGCCATATTTTTGGCTATTGTATTGATGAAGAGGGGGGCAAATAATGCTAAAACTATTTGTATGGCTTAGACATCATTGGAGGTTTGTGAGAAAATATGTATTTTGTAAAATACAAAATCATTATTTAATGGCAAATGTATCAATTTAGCCGAGAAGTTAATCTGTTTTGCAGTATTTTGCTGCTGTACCACACTGATCCCATCCATTTCAGTGTGTCTTCATCCTGCAGTCGTGAGACTGATATCTCTCAACCTGTGACTTATTCTGATTTGACCACACTGCAGCACAGTGACCGTATCAGACAAGATATCAGACTGCCACCAAATTAGACTCAACTGTATTTTTTTTTTATGGGCGTTAGTGCCCAGCACATATCCAGACAATGGAAGGTCCACTGAGAATAAAATGGAGCACATCTTTTCATCTAATGTGAGAAAACGTGTCTCGTCTCTCTATGAAATGGCCCTAAAGTGAAGCCGCTTGCTGAAAGTCTTTATTGGTTTTTGTGTGGAAATTTGCTTTAGAAAAGTAAGGTGAGTAAGGCATATTCGAGGTTTTGTATGCTGAGGACCTGGCATATATAGGATTACAGCTCACTCGCTGTCGTAGCCCTCTGTTTTCCATCTCTCTCTCTCTCTCTCTCTCTCTCTCTCTCTCTCTCTCTCTCTCTACTACCTCCAGCATTATCATTCAGGGATGGAGCGCCGTCTCAGCAAGGGCACTAATAAGATGAAAAATGGCACTGGACTCTACATACTTAACCAGGCCTGGATTGGGGCTGAGAAGGAGAGGGAATTCTTAACGTGATGTCTTCAAGGTTAAACAACTGGTTCCATCTCCCGTCCTCATTCACTTATTCCATTATTCTGTGGAGAAAGAGCTGGGAGGGACTGGTCCTGGAGAGGCGCTGCTTTAAAATGCAGCCCTGTAATCAAGCTTCACAATGCAAATCCCTCAATGGCCCGGCTCGGTTTGTTTCATCGCCATAGGATATGAATTGTGACATGTAATTTGATTAGTGACACCGGGGGCAGAGGCTTAGTTTACATGTGCAGGAAGTGGACCTCGTGAGAGTGGCAGATAGTCATCCCCTCTTGGTGGCCCTGTGCGGCACACTCTTGGCTTTGCACGTGCACGTGAGCCGTGCACGAGATACGCAGATCAGAAATCTCCCTAAAGGACAGAAACAACCAGTCAGGAAGCATTAAACTCAGATGCTTAACGCTCTAACTGGAATATGGAAATTTCAAGAATCGTCGCTGTCCTGTCTCGGAGCTGAGCAAAAAGAGAAAAAAACAAACAGAAACTAGTTGAGCAACCAAGACTGAGGAACAGATAGAAGTGATGTAGAGCAGGACAAACAAACCAGGCTTTTGACATTGATGGAAAAATATATGTGCCTGCCAGACATCCACAAAGTTTACTCTGCTTGTGCTCTTTTTTTTTCAATCATCCAAATAAAAACAGGAACAAGAGAGGTTTTCAGCTGCCAGGTATTTCCCCTGCTGTGTGGAATTGGATTCAAAACAAGTTGGCCGGGTGCGGCACTCTATACCTGAAATATCACCACAAATCTTTACCCAGGCGAGCCGGGCTCTCCTGCAGTCAGGTCAAATAACGTGGAGGCATCTTAAACTATTATTTAAATCTCTTTGATATGGCTGGAGTGTTTTCTCCTTGTGTCTTTGTTTCTTCAAGGCATCTGTCATGGAGTCCTAAAGTGAACTGTTTCCTCTGATTCAGCAAAGCTAATCTTCCCTGTTTGTTGTGAAGGCAGGAGCCCAGACCACTCCTGACAGCAGCAGTTTGAATGTTTGCTGTTGTGCTCTGACGTGTTGAACTCTGTCTCCGTCGTCCCTCTTCGCAGCCGTCCTCGCTGCCCTGCCTCCTCAAACTCATCTTAATTCTGGCGCAGATATGGTGATTCGCCCGTGTGTGTTAGGACACGTCGGCGCGTCTTCAGCGGCCGTCCGTCCTCCATGCAGTCGCGACGCACCCATCTTCATCAGCAATCGCGTCTGCTCCTCCTCGCTTCACGCTCTATTCTCCTCCCTTCGTCCATATTCATCTGCGAGGAAGAGCACGCGTTAGGCCGGCAGTGCTGATTGGGAGGATTAGTGGTGTGTGAGGGACTTTGTCACCAGCTTTCTTGGAAATCCAATTACAGAATATCATAAGCCTTACATGTTTCATACTCTGCTGAGTCCCCCCTTAAAAATGCACACAGCCACACTCAAAGGGTCAGTGTTTAGCATCCGTCCCCGTTGTGTACCGCGGTGACATCTTCCTGAAGGTGAGAGGAGTGATCATCTTTGAAAGGATAAGACAAGTCCTGTAGCACTGCTCTCGCCTCTGCATTGCAGCAAATGGTGGACTGCATGAGCCTGTCGAAGAAGGGATTGTTATTTGTTCAGCGTGATGGGCCCGGGATCTCAGAGCACGGCTCTCGAGGTGAAGCGAGGGCCAAGGGTTTAGGTTTGTTATCTGCCTGCATAGATAGTCCTTAATTGCATGTGTCAAGGAAATGACATGCACAGGACGAGGGCATGCAAAGTGGGATTTCTGCATGTATCGGCCGAGTCCTATCAAACTGATTTTCCTCCACAGTTATTCAGCAAACTGTCCAATCTCTTAGCCACCATCACAACACTGTTATCTGGACTATTGAAATGGCCGACGTATTGAACATTTGAACAGCATTCTTGTTCAAACCTCCTGCTCTTTCGCCCTGCATAATGATTTCTGTTGGTCAAATGGAGGGCACCCCCATGATAATGAAGACATCGCCACATGTGCCGGTCGTCTGTGGCGTGTAGGTCTGTTTGACCCCTGCGGTGCTTTCAGCCCTGTGTTCAAACAAAAGCATGATGGTAAGACCTTGAAGGTGAAAATATCTGTCAGAAGGAGATGGATTTGAGAGTCATTGACTCCCTTGGGGATTGCTCACCAGCCACTCTCACAAGTGCAGGACTGTATCATCAAGATAGCAGGTGGAGAGGAGAAGGGAACTGTTGGTTGAAAGGCTGCAGAGGAAAACAAGAGAGGAAAGAGAATAGTTAATGAACTGGAGTGATGGGGGAATGCTTGTGGGACACATCTGACCTCAGCACCTCTGGTCTTCGGATCGGTTTCTCATCTTCAGGCCACTGTGTAGTACATAGTAATTCGCAGCAGGCAAACCTTTGATGTGTCAGGCATTATTAATGATAAAACAAAGGTTTTGAATGCAGACCATGGATGGGACTTAATCCTGTGAATTTACAATATAGAAGGAAAAAATATGCCTATAAAGAAAAACCTTATATTGGCCGGATTTGTTATGTGTTTAATTTATACAGGTTGATCTGTGATTTGTGACAAGAAGCAATCTGTGTTTAAACCAAACTCTTTCAGAAGGATAAGTATTATATCATATATGTTATATATCATGATTAATATTGATTATTTGAATATTAAAGTAGCTACAGTAGATACAAGTAAATAGTAGATATTGCCATCAACTCTTCATCTCAAGAACTCGTTCCTCTCACCTGCCACAGTGTCCTAGTTTTATTAGTATTTCAATTTTAGCTATATTAAAACATACTTAAAATGATTAACTAAGCCTTGATCAGTGGCCAATCATTGTCATTCAGTCACATCTCAAAAACATTCTGTCTAATTGTAATATTGGGTCAATTTAAAAAGCAGACAATTCCAGTTTGCATAAGTAATCCTCCCTCGGCTTACTTTGGCAAACGTGCAAAGATTCAGCAAACAAGAGTCACATCATTCCGATGTTGATTTCTCAGCTTTTTAATTCTGTCTTTCTTGCTACCAGAGCAGAGTTCCGGTCACACCCTAATAGGGCTGTTGTATATGAGCCCTTCATCAGACGCAGAGTGGTATGGAGTAAGTGTGTTCTTTTATGGATGCCTTTTATGTCCAATTCTTGAAGCTTCAAAGAGAATGTAAATCATGCTAACTAGAGTCTGAATTTTATGCTTTCACAAAGATTTCCATAATGTCCTTCTCAATTGGACTCACCTCTCTGCATCAAGCTCAGAGAAAAAAGAAAATAAAAAAAAATATCAGTTAAGTCCTCTTAAAAGTATATTTGACTAGTTACCTGGTAAAAAAACAGTGGTTTCACGAACCAATATTCCAACTTATCCCTGTGCCATGCAAATAAATGCAGATTGCTCTTGACTGGACAACATTTCAGTTTGCTTGTTCTCACAAATGACTCCTGTCATATATTAAAGTCATGGCTTCATATAAAATATATTACCAGCAGGGGTGTCATAAAATGACTAATTCTGATAATTGACAAATCTCACATGTGTGTTTGCCATATTGGAATGAGTGTGTGTTTCTTCTAATAGCCGTCCAGGCAGTGGAGACATTTATATGCTTTGTGCAGAGCCGGTATTACAAGCGGCCACTCTTTGATAGAGACACACTAATATGAGCAATTAAAGCTACTGGCCAGTAACCTTTTTTGATGTGACTTTTACTAATATATCTAGCAGAGAAGAAAGTGCATTTACAGTCTGCAGATATACACACTATAGATGCGAGAAAACATCCATTTTCTGTCATCAAATCTATGCATGATCTATTGCAGCTTTATGTGCCAACAGCAAGATATATGAATGTTTATGTGAAGTTTATGAAATAGTACATTTCTAGGGGTAAGTACATAGATGAGTCAGTCACCAACTAAATCAAAGTTTCAAATAACAGATACACAGCCTGATAGGATTTGACCACAGGAGCTGAAACCTGCTCTCAGCACGTGGGGATGCTGATTACTTGGTGGGTGAGCTCCAGGCTAACAGGCCTCGGTGACAGAGTATCCCCAGGCCAGACTCCTTATCCCCTATCATCCATCACACGCTGTAGCAGTCAAACACACAAGTACATGGATATAGAGACACATACACAGATGCAACCTCTGAATGGATTCCAAAAGTGGCAGAGTGAGCAGGAGAGAATCTGAAACTGAGCTGCTGCTTTTAAAAAAAGAATTTTAAATGTTATCACCTGTAAAACTTTAGATTATTGGAGTGGATGATATAGATAGTTGGCATTTTCTTTAGGTCAAACAAACAAAGATATTTAATGTCCTTCCTTATAAAACATTGGTGAAACAGATTTTTTTGTACATTTCCTTTCTTTACTTGTTTATTTTCTAGCAGTCTTCTTCTCTGCATTTTGCTGGCGCATTGCCGTGTTTCTCAGTCCATTACTGCCACTGGCAATCCCATATTATACTGTGAAACTATTGGCAGGACTGTGTATCACATCTCATGCGTGCATCCATAAAAAACGGCTCCATAGTGCTGCTAGTGGTCAAAACTTCCACAGAGTGTATTTAAATCAACTTTTTGCAAATTTTGTGCTGCCAATGGGGAAAGCATTTTTGTCATAGCCTCCGAAAGTTGGACTTCCCCAGTTGTAGACTGGCCAGGGACCTTAGCCCAGCTATCTCCCTTATTACCTGTCATCTTTCTACTACCACTGTTAAATTAAGGCTTAGAATGCTCCCAAAAAAGAATAAAACAAAATTATTATTATTATTATACTGATATCAAAATATTCATTCGAATACTTTTCCCAAAACAATATATATTTTTAAAAAATGTAGATAAAAATCGCATACAAATCAAATTGGTATATTGCAACATCCATTGTTATGCATTATGGGGCATTGGCAGCCCAGTGGTTTGTGAGCCCAACTTGGCTCGAGTCCCTCGACTGGCAAGAGGCTGAGGTGGGAAAGTGAGAGCGGCTGCTTGTCCCCGTCACCATCACTGTGGGCCCTTGAGTGTTATAATGGGGGTGGTTCAGGACTCAAATGCAACACACACAAATGGATGGTTGTAAAGCCTTTAATAAAGGCTAAAGAAATCTTGAACAACAAAAACTCATGGCAGGGTCAGGTCCAGGAAGTACAAAAATCCAAAAACAGAAAACATCAGAACGGTTATGATGAGACCAAGAACAACTACATGAATATGGACTGGAACTGGAACAAGAATGGCATGAGCAAGAACAAACAACTAGAAACAACTAACACAAAGCACATCTATGAACAAACAACAATCTGGCAAGGGCAAACTGAAATAAACTGGCTTTTATAGAGTCCTGATGGGTGATAGACTGCAGCTGGGAACACAGGTGATAAGATGAGATGGGAGGGTCTGGTCGGAGAGGTGAGGCAGAGGCGGGGTGAGTGGACAAATACAGAGACCAGAGGAGAAAACCTATGGCAGGTGGATAGTGACAGAACTTAAACAAGACAAGACTACACATGACAAAACTATGACAAGACTATGACATGATAAGACTGACAGGACTGAAAGAATAAAGACATGAACTTATACCAAACTGACCGAACTAAAACAGAGACAGAAACTAAGGCAGAAAACCTAGACACAACCAGAGCAGAACAAAAAACATGTCAGGCAGAAATGAACAGAACAAAACTTAGGCTGACCGAAAAACTAACACAGAACAGAGGCCTGACTGATATAACTATGACATTGAGCAAGGCCCTCAACCCATGACTGCTCCCCAGGTGCTGCACTGTAGCAGCCCACTGCTCTTAGTATCTATAGTTAAAAAGTTAACTATGAATAGGATGAAATGTAGAGAAGGAATTTCCCCTCAATAAAGTATAGATTATTATTATATCTGAAAAACATTTTGCAAAACAACTTGTGTTCTTATTTTTCAATGTTTGCATGGAAAGAAAAAATGAAACAAAAGCATGATCATTTCGCCATGATATGAGTCCAATGAAAGTCGATTAATGACATAGGCTCTGCCCTGTTGCCGGCGAATAGATACGTTTACTGTATGTCATAAAGAACTGTTTTTATTTGCTCTCTTTGCAGACTGCGTGTGTGTGTGTGTGTATTGATGTCATCTGACCCAGCAGATAATTTGAAGTGTAAAGGGGTGCTGGATGTTGATGGAGCAGGACTAGTAACAGCTTCCTTTTAACGTTTCACGGCACCGTTGCAGTTGAGTCGTTCTTGAATCTGGGTCTGCCATTCGAGTTAACAGTTTGAAGCACTTCACATCTCTATATGACAAGAGCTGATGCAATCCCCCAGGGCACTTACGAGCTATCTCCCAGTGACAGCATCCCCTCTTCAGAGCAGGCTGGTCCTGATGTAGGCTGGTGCATGTGTGTGTGTGTGTGTGTGTGTGTGTGTGTGTGTGTGTGTGTGTGTGTGTGTGTGGAGGGGAGGGTACCAGGAAGAGGGTGTACGAGGACCAGGGGGAGGTGGGGACGAGACGCGGGCAGGAGATGGAGGTCATGTGGCTGAGAGGAGAAACAACGGAGCCAAAAAGAGAACGAACGTGGGTTTTGTAAGAAGGACGAGGAAAACAGCTAAAGAGATACAATCATCGTTGACATTTACTGTTCCCAGCCCCCTTCCCAAGGCTGTGCAAAGCTCTGGCTCATGGGCCGCGAAAGAACATGGAAGTCCTAATACTTTGAGTGCATGAAAAGGTTTTTCTTTCTTTTTTTCTTTTTTTTTATGAATTAGCCCAGCATGCCTGCAGGACACCACATATCCCTCTGAACTAGCATTTCAGGCCAGCCATCTCAAGTGATGCATCAGAAATGTAACATCCCCGTAGCACTGCCAAGTGTCCTGATTACAGAAGGGAATGAGGGCGGCACACTGTGTGTGTTTGACCAGTGAACTGGAGATTGGATGCATGGTTCCCTGCAGCAGGATGGGAGAGGAGGAGGAGGAGGAGGAGGAGGAGGCACAGTTAGCTGCAGAGGAAGAAAAAAAAAGGGAAAATGAGATTGGAGAAGAAAGAAAAGAGAATGAGCAGATGAGAGAGAGAGAGAGAGAGAGAGAGAGAATTATCTTTGTGTTGTTTACCACTCAGTCCTCATGCAAGCTCCTCTAATGACTCCGCGCACATGCACACAGTTGTCTGAGGACTTGTGAGTAAATTAGCATTATTGAAATTCAAGGTGACACTCGGAATCATTGAATTATATTAACTGATGTGTTATTTCTTCAGAGTCGGAGACAGGTTCTTATTTCCACCTGCAGCGCGACATTTATTTCGTTTTTATTTAATTACTTAGAGGGATGAGGTCGAGGCCGGGGCACTTCTCTAAAGTAGCTCTCTCTCCCGACTGTATCGTGCACTTTTTTCGCTTTTTTTTGCCAAAGTCCAACACCAATCTCTGCTCCACTGATGGAGCGGGGTGATATTATGGGGGAAACAATGTGAAAGGGGAAGGAGAGAGGCACTCAGGTGGAGAGAGATACTGCCACGCTTGAAGAGGATGTATGCTTTGGGGGATGACCAGATGGCTGAGGCGAAAGACAGGCAACAAAAGGAGAGGTCAAATATGGTGGCGAGGAGAGAGGAGAGTGGAGAGAGACTGTGAGGCGTTGAAGAAGGGGGGTGGGGGATCAGTACTGCATGGAGAGACATCTCTGGGAGGAAGTGAGTGAAGTGTGGGAATACATACATATAGAGAGTACAGCTTCTTTTGGGCTTCAATAGGGTAATCCACAACTTTCCATACAGTATGTGGAACATTTCAGAGGCAGCTCAAGTCCTGAGTTGGCTTCTTAAGAATCACAAAAAATAGGAAACTCAATACATAAAGCTTTATAAACGAACACACAACCAGTCCTTTGTGTTCAATATGAGCATTCTTCTTTTATTTGAGTTGTTAAGCTGAAATCTTGATGTGATTGACTTTTCTTTTCTTTGCAAAGCCACGCCAAATTCCTCCGTTTGTCTTGGTCAATATGTTTGCACTGATTGCTATTTTGTTTGCTGTTTCTTATTAATATCCTCGCCAGAGTATATGCTCTGCTTATTTGTTCTGCTGTCTTGTTATTCACCCTTGACTGAAAGAGAATTGGTTTATTAAAATTTAAATGGTTAAGAAATTTACATGCGCCGCAAATTAGGGAGGTAGCAAATTGGTGCGGCTTGTAACAAAAAAATGTAGATTAATTAGAAAGTTACAATCTTGTGCAAAAAATATGTGATTTAAAGAAGTGGTTTTGAAAGAACCACTTGCTCATTCCTCACAGGTGATCCCGGCTGCTGGCGATAAGAGCCGACACTGCTTTGTTTTTCTCCACCAGCACCGGGTGAAAAAGCAAATTGTTTCCACTCTTTTCTCACAGCAGTTTGTAAAAATGATGGTTGCAGCTGCCTAGCCTGCCAAGGAAAAGGGTTTTTTTTTTACTGATGAAATGACACATTTGCTTAATCGCTCACGATCAACGGCACCGCTAGCTCCACCTGATGGTTCCTGGATTTGCCATCACCTCCAGGCTACAGTATATAAACACCTTCAGAACGCACAAAGCCTCAACATGTCTTGTTGGCTTTTTAGCCTTTGGCCATGGAAATGGGCCAATAGTGATTAAGAGTGAGAAAACAAGAGGTTTCTGCACAGCTCAGCTTATGGCACTCCATTGAAAATCAATAACACGGCTTCCATTAATTGTATGTACTGTTACATTAACTGTGGCCGGGTGTATTTATGGCAATGCATGTATGTGGCTGTGAATACCACTCCTATAGAGCTGTATAACCTGTCACAACTACCCACAAGGTCAGACTCTGGAGAAAGTGGAGGGAGGATTTATAGTGAAGAAAGCAGTTTGTTGCAGGATGACTTGTTTCTGAGGGGCTGGCAGATCTGGTGCAGTGAGACTGGCTGGTGCGTGCCCCCGAAACAGAGCCGGTCATTCTTTGTCTCGAGCGTTCTCTTAAACCCGCTGCCCTCGGAGAACCTACCTGCAGCCCAGATCGGTCCAGATGGCGTGGCCCATGGGATCGCTGCAACACGCAAACCTTTCCACTGCAATAAGGCAGCGACTCTGAAAAGGTTGCAGCACAAAGACACTGTATCACTAACGGGGGCAAGAAGAGAGCACAAAGGAGGGAGATGAAGGTGTGTGGACATATCTGTTATTGAAGCTCGGGCTTGCTCAGAGCTCAACCTAATAAGCAGAAGACAGCTGAGCAGAGAGAAAGAGGCTGCCAGATCTGGTCCCCTAGGATAGGTTCTGTGTCAGTACTGGCCCAAATTAAGAGGGAGTGCAGAGAAAACTGGGCCTCGACGAGGGCTGGAACTCCTACTGGCTCCCATTCAGTGTGGGAGATTGCACCACTCACCCTGCAGCACTTACCCACAATACTGCTGTCCATCTGTTGATTCACTTATCAGGAAGCAGTGTGGTGTGTGTGTGTGTGTGTGTTAGTGTGCGTCTGCATGTGGCTTTGCCCGTGTGTGTGTCGCCGGGAATGGATGCTTATACCTTGGGAGAGGTGTCTGTACCAGGACAGATAGGGAGGGAATAGAATTAAAAGGGATGAGGCAAATCCCACCAGTGACTAGATCTCTCATTCACACAGCAATTGTGCTTAAGAGGCGGGTACGAGCACTGTCATGTTGTCCTCCGAGCGTCTGAGAGGCTCGCACATGCTGTTGCACTGTACTCGACAAAGATGGACAAATTCCCACGGCCAGGAAAAGAAAGACTAATAAATGGTTGTTGTGTGTTTGTGTGTGCTTGATTGCGCTTGATTAGGCTGATGACAAAAATACAAGCTGTCATAGTGGTGATGAATTGTTTCCAGCTCAGGATCAGCAACCTCAGAGAATGTGAAAAATTCTATTTAAACAAAGGACTAATATACGTTTGGTGCATCCCACCATAGGAAATGAATGAATATCCGTCAGCCAATCAGGAGCAGATATTTAACATAGCCATTACATAAGATTAGACAGCGACTTCCCGCCTGTCATCCAACCGTTGTAGTGGAATACTGGAAAGTATTTTACGGATGTTAAGAATGCTTGATTGCCCAGCAGGAACACTTGAGAGTCAAGCAGAATAAGTGAACAGCCATTCATGATAGGAGAGGAAGGCAAAACACATCTGCAGCTCCCAATGTTAGTTTACACATTAATAGCTTCTGACTGAATGGAAGTCGCTCCTGCCTGACAATTTGCGCTGTCCCACTAGAGTGCATGATGAATACAAAAAACAAATAGTTTTTTTTTTGTTGTTTGTTTGTTTGTTATTTTTTTGCCACTCTAGAAATGTCATCAGATGCAGACACTGATAAAGAAAAAAAGAAAAAAAAAAAACAATGCTTGTGTTACTGAGATGTTCGTTCCCCCTGAAGTGGTTGTTATAGATTTGTCACACTGAAAAACATGCAAATGATTTTGTAACCGTTTATTTTCTTTTACCTTTGCTCGCCTCAGATAGTAATTTCACTGAACGGCGTCTGTTTTTTTGTGTGCAGCTTGAAAGGGATGTTTTTTTTCCCTCATCAGGAGTCGATCTTGTATTAAAATGTCATCTCTATATGTAGAAAACAAGTCATGCCTTTTTGTTTGCATCATCTCCAGTGTCTGGCTCGTCATCCAAACTATGCAAAGAGCACGCAGCTGCGCCTGACACAGCATCAATAAACACAAGCGTTGTCGGTTTAAGGTCATTGAAAGTGAAACTGTGTTCACTCTTCACTCGAGGCAGAAAGAGTCGTCTTTTTCAGCTCTTTCGTAGGAGGCATCAGAAGCGGGCGACAGGCAGCGGCGGCGCTCACAGCTGCTCTTAATGCTGCAGTGGCTCGTTCACTGTGGATGGAGGGAACGGAGCCATAACTGGTGGGAGCTCCTGGTGGGAGCTGGAGACCTTCGGCGAATGCTGTGACGTTTCTATCCTTTGGCTGACACTTTCCTACCGACACAAAAACACGCTACACAGCTTGCATTTACACCTGCGGGATTTTTGTTGACATCCTGTCACAATGCAGGCCACTGTTGCCGGATCTGTTTGCTTTCGGATGCGGTGCATGCTTTCTCATGCTTTTCTCTCATTCAGACTCAGATAATAAACGTTAATACCAGGTGTACATACAATTTTGTGTTGCGATCACAAGGCAATAATTTAGAGCTACAACTGTTTCTTTTTTAAAATGGACAGCGTTTATATAGCGATTTTCTAGTCTTACCGACCACTCAGAGTGCTTTACAACACAGGGCAGCGTTCACCCATTCACACACATTCACACGCTGGTGGCTGAGGCTAATACGCCACCTGCTCATCAGGAGCCATACGTGCACGCACACACTCACCAAAACAGCCATCAGGAGCAATTCGGGGTTCAGTATCTTGCCAAAGTCAGAGGAGCCAGGGATCAAACAGCCAACCTTGTGATTAGTGGACGACCGCTCCGCTCTAGCTCCTGAGCCACATTATTCTCTCAATTGAACGGGAACTCCAGCGATGTAGCAGGGGCTCAAAATAGACAGATTAAAAAAGGGACGGTCATTATCGAAGCAGCGGAGGCTGACACATCCTGACTTTTAGTCCTTAGTGTGGGTCAAACTCTATTAACATTGCAGTCTATACTTCCCATAATGCAACTTGATAGGGACTTTCATTAGACCCTTCCCGCCTGGTAAATGCCCACATCTTTCAAAGTCCACACCCCCAGTTTGTAGCACAGGGTTTGTGTTATAATATTGTTGGCTCTAAATCTGGGCGTGATACTCCTGATGACATCATTAGGGTTATTTTTTTTCAGACTTTGGAGGTCTCCCCCAGAGCTCCTGAGAGCATTATACTGGCTGAACCAGATGTGTAAAATTGGTAGAGTGCCCAGTTAATTGACAAATCATCTGTTCTATAACATCTCAGAAAACAGTGAATACCAACTGCAATTTTCTTCAGTCGTCATATTGCTGGTTTTGTATGACCAACAGCCCAAACCCAGCAGAGATTCACTTGAAGAAAGGCAACATTTCCCTCTGATAAAGAGGCATTATCACATTTTGTTCAGAATTTTTGCTTCAAGAAGTAATGACAATAATCAGAGTAACTTTCTATTGGTCGACTAATCAGTGAATTGACTTGTTTTGACAGCTGTTTTCTTTTCTATAAATCGATGAGTCAATCGTCAGAAAATGAATCAGAAGCTATTTTGATCCTCATTATTTGTTTTAGTTATTTTTTAAGAAAGGAAACTTCATATGTAATGATGAAGTGAACATTTTTTGGGGTTTTGGACTAATGGTCAAATAAACCATTTAAAGTCCCACCTTAGGCTTATCATGGTGGGAAATAATTGCCAGATTAATTGACAATGAAAATGATTATTGAATGAGAAAATACGACTCTGAATGTGACACACTATTTCAGTAACTTCATATACTTGCAATTATTATATACAGTATTTCTATTATAATTAATATTTTTACAGGATGAGCAGTTCTGCAAATGGACTGTAAAAGCTTTGCCAGGTGCACTTTATAATCACATAAACCCTTAATTATGAGTGGTGGGTCAAACAACCCAATCGATCTGTTACTACCTAAAGTGATGAGGCACACATTTGTGAATGTGCATGCACTTTTTTTCCCCTTTTTTTTTTGCTGAATAATGTCCTAACTCTCTTGTCCTCTTGCCCTCTGCTGTCCCTGCAGTTTGCTCCCAGTTCTCCCGCGGAGTGTACGCCATCTTCGGATTCTACGACAAGAAGTCCATGAACACCTTGACCTCGTTCTGCGGCGCTCTGCACACCTCCTTCGTCACGCCCAGTTACCCCACCGATAATGAGGTGCAGTTTGTCATCCAGATGCGCCCCGCCCTCCGCGGCGCCGTCCTCAGCCTGCTCTCTCACTACAAGTGGCAGAAGTTCGTCTACCTGTACGACACAGAGCGAGGTAGGTGACAGGCCTTGAGTGGGGACCTGAAGCTTGAATTACAGCGTGGAGCCACAGGAAGTGTTACAGTGTCTCAGAATAGCAGCTGCACACCAGGGCTGGCAGAGGATAGATTTACCCTGTAATACTTTATGAAAGCCCTGCAAATGCTTGAACTGTTAACACTGCACAATTTCCCACAGTACTTTGCTGTTATGTAAATGCACAGCTCATAACACTTGTAATAACACATTACACTTGAAGGAACGGCGCATCTTATGAAGCTATAACCTTTGGATTCTTCCAACAGTTGGCTGCTCGGTGTCAGTTAATCTTCTGTTTAATCATGTTGTTGATATTGGCTCGTCTTTCATCCGAAATGAGATATGTCACAGCTGCTGCTACAATGTTTTCTACAGAAATCAGAGTCTCTGCCTGCCTGTGGGGGCTGCTTATTGTGTCGCGTCAATGAGGGTTTTTGTGTCGTTCCCAGATTGCATTGCCTTGTTGACAATAGACACCAGTTTTATGCAGCAGCGCGCCGAGTGTGTGACGACCTGTCAGCGTGGGGAAGTGTTCGTTCCTGGTTGTTCTAATGTCAGATGAGAAAATGAGCTCATTAACTCTCGATAGAATAACGATCGCCTCCTCTTACAGAAACTTCAATTTGTTCGAACAGCACCTGGGCAGGAGGGAAGGACATGTTTAGGATGTGACAGACAGAGGTGCAGTGTGTCTTCCACTTTGTGAGGAAGAGAGTGGCTACACATTCCTCCAGAGCTGCACACAGCGGTTTGGATTTGCTATGTTTATTTGCTCATTATTGAAAGGTCCTGACCTCCAGATATGCTTGGAGCAACCTTCTCTGCAGCCTGCTCTCTGCTCCCTCTCTTTATTTCTGGTCCAGCCTCGCACTCCCGCCTCTCTGTGTCTTGCTTTGAGGCAGAATATGAAGTGTGCTTCAGCGCAGAGTCCTCTGTCTTTGGGTCTCCGGGCCTGTAGGATCCAGAGCTGAGGGCCTTAATCCTCCACACAGCCTGCAGATAATATGTGGTTAATTAGGGTCACGCTGACTAGAACACTCATTGGATCTTCCCTGAGGACGCAAGCAACCCACACGTCCTTCAGAACAACCAATACCGCCCAGCCACCGGTCCCCATCCCTCTGCTTTTCCTCTCCTGTCTGGCGAGCGAGACTGTCTGGGGCACAGTTGGATACATAGCGGAGGTGGGCAAAAGAGCCTGAAATACAAACACAGAAGAGGTGTTGGAGAGAGGAAGAGTGATGACAAATTGACGTGTACTTTAAAGAGAGAAAAGAGGTATAGAGGGCAAAAGGCGGCAAAGTGAGAAGGAGGAGGAAACAAAACACCAATTCAGTCCGGCAATTAAGGCAACAGCAGCCACGTGTGATTTACACCCTGTTACCTGTGTACAGACAATTCCCCGCGTACTCTACATCACCGTGCTGAGGCCCATGCCAAGCCACTTTTACCTCTCTCCTTACTGCCAGTGGTGTAAGACGATCCCTTATTAGTGGGAGGACATTGGCCCCAGGAGGGGATTAAAGTCGTTTATTGATGCACTCCATCCAGCACTTTGGGGGGCTTTGACACTTGGCTCATCAAGCAGACAGATGTGTCAGAGAGCCTCTACCTCCGCTTATCAGGTAGTGCAGCTCCCCTGGTAATATGGACACTGACTGCTGGCTAAACCACGACGAGTGACAAGGGAAAATAGTCTTCAAGGGTGAACGTTTTTTTCGCCCTCTGGCTAAGAAGCAAAGGGAGAAAATTGACAGACAACTGCTTTCGTCTGTGTTATTTTGAGTTATTTATTTTAGTGGTGCACAAACTTTGATGGCTAACATGCCCTCATGACCCTGTCAAAGGAGCTCAGATACTCCTTCATTCACCCCACCTGTCCGTCCAAATATGGATGCTCAGTAAAGTGAATATTGTTAAAAAAAAAAAAGGCATCTAGATAAGATAAACCTATATTCGTCCCACAGTGGACAGTAGAAGCAGTCAAATAGTAAAAAAGAGCAATTTAAAACAGGCTAAAAAGACAATATTAACAAATTTACAGATTACAATACAAACTCCCACCAGACTTGCATTATTGGATTAAAAATGATATATGAAATATTAAAATACAAAATATTGTACATTGAGTAGAATTAAGTGAAATATGAAATATTACATCCTAAATACAAAATATTGCACCTTGAGTAGAATGAAGAAAATATGAAATACTAGACACAAAATATTGCACATTGGATCGAATGAAGTATTGCACAGTGAAGTATTGCACAGTGAATGGAGCTGAGATTTTATTAAAAAGAGTAATAAGTAAGGAATAAGAGTAGTAAGATGTAAAGACATAATGTATAGTCTTTTGTGAGCAGTGCTGGTTGTACAGTCTAGTGCAAATTATTGTCCTGAGTCCTGCCCATTCTTGACTTTTATTTGTTCAGAAGGCGTATGAAAACCTGGAGTCAAATTCCTTATATGTGTGCAAATACGTAGCCAACAAAGTCGATTCTAATCCTGAAATTTACAACTGAATTGTTAAGCGTTTTCATATTCTCTTGTTAATCTTTTAATACTGTCTAGCCTGGTTTTTGCACTATCCATAGTTAAATTGTCATTACTTTTATTATAGTTAAGTGTTAATACTTCTACTTAAATTGTTGATACCTTTTTTACCCAAGTTGATTTGTTCACACTTTTTTATGCTTCTTGTTTACTTGCTGCTGTAACACTGCAAAATTCTCCATTGTGGGGCTAATAAAGGAATATATTATCTTATCTTAGTGTTTGGTCAATATGGTCAAGTGGCAATTGCAGAAGCTGGACCTTTCAACTATATATCTATTAATTTCAACTGTCTTTTTTCAACTGTGCTTTTAGCTACCTGTTTTTCCTGTATGATTAGTTAAGTGTTTCAACTATTTATCTGTTATTTTTAGCTAATAATTTCAGCTCTTATATCCATTATCCATCCATTCATAATTCTCTCTCTCTCTCTCTCTCTCTCTCTCTCTCTCTCTCTCTCTCTCGTGATCTACATCACAATCTTTCCATAGTATTGTCTAAAAAAGAGAATTGACATGTTGAGAAAAGCTGTTTAGTGACCTCTGACCTTAAATATAAATAATCTTTACACAGGCACAAAAAAACAAGCTGTAACAATGCATCCACATGAGACATTGCTCCTGACAGATTTCTAATGTTGCTCAAGATAAATAGTCAATGAACAAATAAAGCCAAATGGCAAATGACCCTCTGCTCATGATGCGCGACACAAAGCACCTGTTGTGACGAATTACTTTCTTGAGTGCCTTTTTGCTTTTTGATATCTGTTGGATAAAAGCATTGATCATCCACAATACTGGAAGCAACTTTGCAATTATTCTGCAAACTCTTCTATTAGGGAGGGAAAACACAGCTAACTGAGTTCCACCAAGAGGTTTTATTCAGTCAATAGAAAAGATTAATTACAGCCCCACTATTCATTTGGCTCTGTTATTGGGCTGGCAAAAAATGCTTTTAGGCCTTAGTGCAGTGCTTTCAGTCGGAGAGTGATGGTCCATATGCGTCAGGCTCAGATGTATTGGAGGGAAATGGAGGTAAATTTGTACCCTAAATGCCAATATCAGACAGCTGTTTGAAAGCAGACGTTATGATGAAGGAGCCGCGCTGGAAGCAAATGGATCCTCTGTAGGCAGTGTTATACCAGCTTAATGAGTGGCTATATTGACAGGGTACGTGCATGTTAATACATATGTGGGTAGAGATAGATGAAAGAGCCAGACAGATCTTGAACCATTTGTTCTTTTGAATCACCAAACATCATATGTGCCTGACACTCCTTCAGCCACATCCTCTGCTTTCCCAATTCTTAGCTCTCTAAGTGAATATAGCTTTCCTGTTCTTTCAGTTCGCATCAGCAGACGTATTTCCCCTTAAAAATCCCGAGCTGTATAGGGTGAAGGTAGATGGATCTTGCCCTTTCTGTTCTGGCGGTCAGGTATGGGCAGATAATTGCCAGGTCTGTGCAGCAGAGACAGATGATTACAGGCTTTATTGTCTCTCCCAGGCACAATCAACCCTGATTCAGCAATCTCACCTCTAGTTGATTTATGAGTCTCTCTCTCTCTCGCTCTCTCTCTCTCTCTTTCTCACACCTCTCTATACCATACGTCTTCCTTATATGCGTTTAGCTTTCTCTCATGTCCCCTCTTCCTGAGTGTCTACTCCTGAGCTAGCTACCAGTACAGCCATCATAACATTTCCTTCCTTAAATGCTGCAAAGTGGTCGAGAACAGATGAAATATGAAACAACCACAAGTGGTTTGTCTCCATGTGCAGCTCACAATGATAACGGCGGCAGATTTGCCACTCAAAGTTCTTAGCGACTTCTGAAACAATTAACAGAGTGAGACGAAAGCATGAATTCTTGATGTTTCCAGCCGACTTGTTTTAAATTGGGATTCTTGATGGAAGGGGTCATACATATGCACATGAGAATGTCTTGTGTTGCAATGTAAGGCTGTAGCCAGGAAATTAGACTATAATAGACTCGTTTCGTTCTAGCACTCTTTGCCTGCTTAATTTACACACTTGTTCATGTCTGATTCAACAGGATATTTTCAGTTTTAAAGTTACAAGAGAAATGTGTCAGACAAATATCACACTGTCTGAGGTAACATTGCTGTGGTTGCTGGATTATAAACTGCCCTAGATTTGACAAAGAGTAGGACAGAGTCATTAATGTCATCCTAAACTCTGATAGCATCCAGGACTAACTTCCAATCGCTTGGTAAATACAGCATACCATAATAGATTGCTATTCGCAAATGGGCTTTTTTTAAAAAATGTAACCAAACAATCCAGCAAACTAAAGCTGTTTTGAAAAGGCTATAAAAGGACACCACCCTCCAGACAATTTAAATGCAGAGCATTGCTGTAAATCTAAAGCTCGACAAGCCTGCTGTCTGCTGAGTTATGATTGGACAATCGCTGTTTAGCAAATGGTCGATTGTGCGTCTATCCTCCCTTCATCGCTCCCCTGCCTCGCCGCATTATTTTTATTTTGTCAGTCTTGAGAAAATCCAGTTCACCTTGAACTGAGCAACGAGACAAAAAAATAAAACAACGTGAATGAAGATACACTAAATATGACTGATTGAGTCCTCTGACAGTGGAAAAGCACTTATATTTTCCATTGACATTTTGTGAATACCAATCTGCAGAGAGAGCAGTGTGGTGATATTTTGTGGTAAGACCTGGAGCTGCCGCCTCTTTATATCCATTATGGTGTTGTGAGACACAGGATTTTAACCTGTCTCACAATATCCATGGCTACACCATGGCCAGGAGTCGAAGTCGTATTAAGAACAATGCCGGACCTCCTGTTGTCTCTTTCCATCATTTCCTCCACCAATCAATATTCTGAATGTGATATAGTTGGGAGGAAAACGATCCAACACGTAGCTGCTGCACAGAAAGCACAGGACTGTTTACTTTTATCATTTAACTGCTGACAGTTGAAACTACACTTGAAATAGTGTTCGATGTCACAGCCCCATTATAGCAACAGGAAGTCAAATGTTCTTTGAACACAAATCTTGCAGGTGGAAGCTGTTTTTTGAGCATTCAGTCCAAAAATATCTCCAGGGCATTTCATTCATTCACTCTGTCAATATTTGTAATGACCCCGACTGCAGCAGAGTCAATTCAGCAAACTTATCTGGAACAATAAGGTGCATGTACAGTATTGATCATTGGAGGTTGCTGCTGTATTTGTAACCTTACAGGAAACAGCTTATTATAAAATATGAAAATATGTGCAAATGCTGACCTATGATATGGTCTCCAAAGTGTATTTATACAGTATTTAGTTTAGTCAATTGTCCATCACATTTGTTGTTAAAGGTCTTGAAATGTCAGTGTTGAATAAAAATATATAGCAGAAAAATAGAAAATCTCTCAAGCAAGTTCTGTGTTAGTGCAGCGTTCCTTTACATAGGAATAAGTTGAGCTGTGCCAAACCTCAAGAGAAATATATTTACTTTCTGAAAAAAAAAAAGGTTCTTGCTCCTTCATTACGGAGCAGGCAGCTGTCTTCCAGACAACAGTCTGAACCTAAACCTAAACCAAACAGCCAATCGGGGTTTCTCACAGTGGAAGCAGTGATGCACTTCTGTTGTTTTTAAACACAAATAAATTGATAGATAGAAAGAAATTATGCAAATATGTGGTTCTTTTTACATTCAACTGTATGGTTTTGGTATTAGCTAAATTTTTCAGTTTGACATGATTCAAGAGACAAATGATTTGCAAATTTGTAGTCAGCTTTTTTATATAATTTACTCTTTGCAGCTTTAAACTAAAAAAGGATTTATATCATTTTGAGTTCATGCTGTGTGTTGAGGTTGTGTCGGCTCAGTCAGAAGATGTTGACTGCATGTGACAAAAATGACTGAGTGGAAGCGGTGTGACACTGACAGAGGACATGCACACTGCTGACATGCTGTTTGTGTAGCATTTGAGTCACATGTAGAAACAGTGCAGCCAATGTCTCAAACAGATAAATTGATCGGAGCTTTTTCTGCACACAGAGCAATAGATACAGTTGACTTTTATCGCTATTTTGAAAGGCTAATGTGCAACTAACCTCAATCTGTCAATACAGCTCTAACCCGCTCATTCAGGTATGTTAACTTTCTCTTCTTATTTATCAGGTGTAGCAATAACACAGCTCATATTCAGCCTTTAATTTTATTTCAAGAGTGACTGAAGGGCCGAATTGCCCTCCTTAGCCTGTTATTTCAATTTCAATCTATTGGTTAAACCATTTTAATCCCGGCCCTGAGGACATGCATCTTGTCTGAGTTGTAATTTTATTCTAGCACCTGCAGACAAGTTTTTTATTATTATATTATTAAACAGACCACTTTAAAGTCTCTGAAGGATGTGGCTCATATGTGTGTTTGTACTTGGTTTTGTAAGTGTGAGTTTTCGACAAATCTAGTCTATTTTCTTAACATGCATGGAGGTGGATGAGGATTCTGATCATGTGATTTCATCTGTAGTGGCTTCAGTGGATGACTAATAAATATATTTGCAAACATGTTAAAAATCTTGTCACCATGTATCAGATTGATAATATTCCGGTCACATCAATCAAAGGCCACTTGGCTGCATATTAAACCTTCATAACTCACCGCAGACACTGTTGATCAGCTGTTAAACAGGCGGACAAGATAACTCCAGCCTGGCACAATTGGCAGAGCGATGTGCCAACAGGGCCAAGAGGCTTGTGAATGGGAGGATTGGATGACCGCACATAGTTAGCCTCGTTTCTTCTCCTTCCTGCCAAGCTACAGTAGATGGAAAGATAGAAAGGCAGATATGAGGGGGTGGGGTTGTGAAGGAGGGGGGGGGTGCGATCTCGCAGTGTCAGATACACTGTACTAAAGTGAACCTTGCTCCCTCTTCCTCAACAATCCCCTCTAATTGGCCATCCAGAGACAGTTGCCTTTGTTCCCTAAAAGATTCAAATAATTAACGCCTCCCGCTGCTCTCCTGGATGCCTTTGATGGCAAACCAAATCCAGTCTGTCCTTTGGTTTGATTGTAGTCGTTTGGCATTGCTCTTACTCTTGTAAACAACATAACAAATCAGGCGATGTGATCCACTACCAAATGCACCAAGGATAGTCCAAACTCCAGTGATTAAACGCATGCAGACAAGCATGAAAAGGCCATTGCTTTTTTTTTTCTCCTTCACAGCCAGTTAAGAAGGTGCGGTGACATGTTGGCAGCGTCTTTCCTGGTTTGCATTTTATCTTTTAACCACCATTAGTTTGCACATAAACCGAAGCAGAATTTTTCCATGTGTCTCTAAAAATCATCGCTGCTTTTTTCCCCCCTCCTTTCAATTTGTTATGCAAGTTATTTTCATGCCATTTCTACCACATTTCACACAAATAATGTCTAGTCAAGTGCAATATTGTCACCCACAATTGTTGATTTATACTCTCTGCTCCCAATGTGAGATAATAAGTGTGAATGCCAGCTCCCTACTGCAACCATGTCTATATCATAGACCGCAGCTTGTTTCCTAGGCTTTGTGGTCTCATCACAGCCAATATAATGGCACATCAGCTGCACCCAGCTGAGACTTTATACACACACACATATGCCTCTTGTGCTTTAGTGGCCCTCTCCTTCATGCCGGCTTCATAACAACTAAATTATGCATGCATCAGGAGAATAAATCAGCTTGGACACGCTGACAAGAAAGGCCACATCAGAGAAGCCATAAAATGCACAAGAAAAATAATATTAAAGAAATATGGATGAAGCTATGCATCACTGCCGTTTTTTTTCTCTCTCTTTTTATTTTGCACACATAAACTGGTATCACTGCCAAAGTGACATCCCAATATACAGATAGTCCAACCTGCAGCAGCAACCTCTGTAATTCAGTAACCCCTTGAAAAACTACAAGTCAAGCACCTGTGCCTTTAAAAAAAAAAAGTGATACGAGTGCCATCGTCTGTCACAATAAGCACACAATAAACCTCTATGCTCTCTCAGTGTCCTCTTTTAACTGAACCTGGAATAAAGCCATTTTACCACCTACCCACTGCTAGCTTCAGCAGCCATGAAATTACTGCTGGGAGCTTTTTCTTTTTTCATTATAACAAAATGTCCTGGCCTTTGCTTCAAGCAGCCATAGTAGAGGTTGATTGCTTTGATGTTACACCATGTCGCCGGGCCAATTTGTTTGTGGAAACAACAAATAAAATATATATGCCATTCTCAAGAGTAAACACAAGAGTCAAATAGCATTTGAGCTTTTTTTCATGAAAGGCGAAGTCTGGCCTTTTTTTTTTTTTTTTGTCGTTTTTCCTTCCGTTTCAGCCGATCAGCCAAAGCTGCCCAGAGAGTTTTGTGCAGCACTTGATCAGTCCTTACACACACACACACACACACACACACAAGGCTCTGTGTGCGCCCATGCTTGTGTATGTGCTGATATGTCACAGTATGCAGCATGAGTGAGAGAGAGCCCAGGGAACAAAGACAGACAGGGAGAGATGGAGAAGCTCTGAAAAGTCTGTGGGTGGATTTTCACAGTGGAAAAGCGCTCTCTCCTCCCTCCTGCATGTATGCTCTTCTAAAGATACAGACAGCATGCTGCTTCTGTTTGATTTGACATGCGCTGTCTTTTTGATTAGGACAACACTTGGCAGTGAGACTGTTTTGGTTATAGGCCTTACTGTAAACACTACATCAAAGCCTCGGCTCCACACTGTTGGGCCAGTTTTGGCATTCGCTCCACATCGAACGCTACGTTTCCACCGTCGAGGTAGAACTTTCTTCTCCCGTGGGCAGCGAGACGTAAAAAGGCTCGTACTGTAACACTGATTTTACAGCAGCTATTTTTTTCCCCTCTAAATTATATAAACTGAAACCTGTTTTTGAGTCTGTTTTCTTCCTCATTTAATTTTCTTCAAAGGCACCTGAATTACCATCTCTTCACAGCTGCTGAGACACCTCACTCCTCATCAGCCATCTGACATTGATTGCACTTCGCCTGTTTTGCTGCTTCCTCATATAGTTTTTGCCGGAGAAGCCGAGAGCACAGGTCATATAATCCCAGCAAACCGCAGCCTATTTCATATAAATTGCGGGCCTATGCCAGATGACTAATGAGAGGAAAAGCCTTCTCTCTCTCTCCCAGCCCAAGACTTTGATCTCCACTGCACAAACACTGGAGGGATCCTCAGAGCCCTGTGAGCATACTTAGCCCAGGGCAAACACTCACCAGGCCCTAAATACTGTAAGTATTTATTTTGGCTCCCTCAAAAGACAATGGAGACAAAGCATCTCTGGGAGTATTTATAAATTAACACATACATAGAGATGCAGTTAATGAAGAATGAGGGTTTGACAGCTCGAGGATGTTGAGTAGACGTTTCTGGCGTGCACACACCACGGGGCCGTGAAGGAAGCTCTCAGCTGTTACTGCACAACCTCCTGGCTTTTCCACCACGTTTCATCAGGTTAGACCCAAGTTTTCCTAAATCTTAATACGCATGCTACCTCGCTGCATATAAAAATATATGTAAATATTGGTATTCTGGCACACATTTAAATAATGATACCTAATATAAACACAACTTTAGTTAAGCCCACTGCTAATAGACAATTTAAAATGTACATAGAACTCGCGCATGAACTTCAATGATGTCAATTTACCAAAAACAAATCTGTGCTTAACTGGCTCCTCAACTGCATATGATTCACTATAATTGACAAGACTCGGTCAGAGGTTGAACCCAGAGGAAAAACGAGACATGAAAAAGGCAAAGTAGCAACATAAAGAGCAAACCTGGCAACAAAGACATGGAGCATGAGGTGCGGGTTGACGAACATAACAGACACGACAAACTGGCACAGGACAGGGGAAGACGCAGACATTATATACATGAGGTAATGGGGATCAGGTGGAGACAATCAGGGCGGGGCAGACAATCACACTGGCGGGAAACACAGAAGGAAGGGCAAGTTAGGGAGACGGTTATCAAAATAAAACTGGAAGTGACGAGACAACATGAGACGAGACATAATGGAAAAAGTAACTTAATATTTCTTTTTAGTCATGACAATAATCTAAGAATCTATTTCATCTACGAAAAGATGTGCTGTGTCTCTTACTGTAGTGTTGTCAAAATAAAATAAAAAAACAGGGCCATGTATTTTCATTCTCATTGTCACACTTTCCTCTCATGGTATTTAGCGATTCGGAAAGTTTTCATCTTTTTTGTGCATGTTTTCAGATATGTCTACCTCCACCCCAGTACAGTGGAATTGAATGGAATTTCTTCTGTGAAACCGAAAGAAAAAAAAAAACCCAATCTGCATGCTTCAATACCACTAAGTTAGTTTGGGTGAGCTGCCCCATTAAGGAAATGTTTTAAATGGTAACATATGGCAGTGAGAAAATCATCTTGGCATCTCTGAAGTTCACTTTTCCCCGCAGACATTCGCTCCCAAACTCAGCATCAAGTCAACCACACAAATTATGAGTCAAAGCCATTATCTTTGTGGTTTCAACCCAGTTGTTTCTGATGCCCTCTGAGACCCTGGACACTGCTCAGCAGGGCGTTTCGGCCCGCCGGAGACCCTCATTTGCCAGAGGATTGGCAAGTTAGAAGGGAGAGCAGCCGAATTTACTGCTGGCTCAATGACCACCGCCTGTTTTTTTCATGTGTGCGCTTTAGATCCTGATCCTTCAGAAATGGGTTCAGATAATGCTTGTGTCTCTGTTGTTAGAGGACAGAGTCGGTTGCATGTGGTTCCCTGTGCTATAGCAGCAGCTGTAGTTGTAGATGGTGACTTATTTATTTAGTTTGATTACTGGATTCGATCTATTGATGTGGGTTAGTGTAATACCAACAGTTATACAGCGATGACGATGATACAGTCTAATGTAAGCATGTGCTATAGTTGTGGCTCTAATGCCAAGATGAATGCTTAGAGAAATTTGCAATATGGTTCCTCTAATTTGCCCAGTTAGCCAAGATCAGCTGTGAGATATGAGAGAGAGAGAGAGAGAGAGACAGAGAGAGAGAGAAAGAGATGGAGGCCTGTGACACTCTGCACCGTACCCTAATGAGAGGCAGGGAACCAAAGGAGCTGGGCAATGAGATTAGATGCAACTCAATTCAATTACTGCTGAGCCGCCACGGGTGACGCTTCAAAACTCATCCTGTTAAGATCCGGTTCACAGACGAAGAAGAGGACTGCAGCTCTCACTCAGCCCTCTGCATGCCACGCCGCCACAGCGTCTCCTTCCAAACAGCTCCGATTGGTGAGCGCACGGGGCATCATTAGGCTCAATCGGGTCTTGATAGCAGACTCCGCCATGTGCTGATTTACTGTAGATTTAAAGGAAAACGGAGAAATAATTGAGTTCTCCCCCCATCGCAGCAGTTCATACACTGCTCACCAAAGTGCAGAGTTGTTTCAAGAGTGTGTTTGAGATTAAAGAGATGCTTAGAACCCCGGTTTAGCTTGAACGCACTCAGAAAATGCATGCAGAGCCCACACTCAACCCTACAGCCCTCCCTCGCTGTTACCCCACAACCAATGGTGTTCATCTCAGAGTTGCTGTAGTTTCTCCAGCACAGTGCACTTCCTTTCTGCGAATATGAACTCTTTCAACTGAAGCAAGAGACTGACGCTGTAATTATGTTTCTGTAAAGGTACACTTTTTGGACCAAATCCACAGAAAGGTATTCTGGGTAACCACTGGTCTCGAGGCTTTAATGGACATGCATGTCAATGTTATACTCATAGTCTGTACAAGTATAAAAGAAACATGCATTTTTTTTTGTTTTGGTGCAAATCTTCAGTCGTCAAACGTCAGTCAGCTCCGTCAGACTCAAACATCTGAGTTGAGTCTTGTTTAACTTTGATGCATCCTGACAGTGGTGTCCAACAAGAACACATAGAAGAACATATTACACCACCAGTTTATAAACTGCAGCATTGCTCTCATGCACCTTTTACAGTGTGTGAGGGTGGTGGTGTGACGTAGCTTTGTACAACACCACATTATCAGTGTCTTACAGAACTGTTTTTGCTCTACAGGGCAGCATTAATTGCTTTTCTCTGGAAATGCAATGAACACTATAAACTCAGATGAGAACCAAATGAATGTATAAATAAAACTTACTGACTCTGAAAAAGTGGATTCACTGTTAAGTTACTCTACAACCATTATGCAACCCACTGTTGTCCCTTGTGTCCAATGTGGAAAACACTCATTCCAACTGCAATTATGCAATTATAAGCCCGGTAGAGTCACTTTTTAGAACTTACACACAATTAACAGCCTATTTTAACCATGTACTTTACTTCAATGATTCAGGTATGGGTGGTAAATTCCAGAGTGGCGTATTCCTAAAGCTAAAAGACTAATGTGCTATGAAAAATAACGCTCACAGTAAAAACTCAAATAAGAATCTATAAAAGATATAAAATAAATAGTGCAATTTTACAATACATAAAAGTGTAATATACATGTATAAATAAAATACATATGTTGCCTTTCAGACAGTATCACTGTTTCTTTTTTCTGTAGGTAACTATGAACACACACACACACACACACACACACACACACACACAAAGAGTATATTCCATGAATATCTTGAGTTAACATATACAGTATATATCAAATGTTTGCAAATATACATAGTACAAATGCACCATGCAGCTACAACTGTTGGTGTGTTTCTGTGTTCACGGTACATAATGTGACAGCCATTATTACAACGCATTAAAACTCTGTCTCGATGATGAGCTGTGAAGAGCACGATCAGCACAAACGGCCGTGCGCCGCTGCATCCGTGCAGCAGGGATTTATAGGTGGCGATAAGGAAATCTTGTTGTTTTCTTCCATAATTTATGTAGTCGACTGTATTGCATTTTCAGGTGCAACACGGCTGAGGGGCTCCTGAAGGCGCAGAGGTGAATGGGATTTATGGCTCTCCTGCATGTTGGAAATAAATATCAATAGCAGAAGCATTTATGAGGATCTCCAATGCTGTTTAGGAGGTTGGATCCATTGATTGGCTGAAGCTGATATTGACTCTGAGGAAGGTGACTGGCAGATGTAAACTATGCAGAGAAGCACGGAATAAAAAAAAAAAATTTTACTTGCTGGTAGAGATGAAAACAGTCAGTCTTGTAGCTGCTGTCAGATTAAGTTGTACTCAAAAGATTTTGTTCATTTTCGATTTTTAGGTCTAAATCACTAAACATAAACTTTTCTGCTGACTGTAGGAAAAAGAAATGGAGCAAGAGTAATCCATTTCTGGACAAACTATTTACCACCACCAGATTCCATCTCTTAATTTCCATACAAATGTAAAACTAGGCAGGCATGGAATCTTCTGTGAATCTTAAATGAATCCAATTGTTCCAACACAGTTCAGGGTTTGCCGCAGGCTGGAGGAGATGAGCGGCGCATAAATCAGCAATTTCAAAATAAAAGCCCTGTGTGATTCTAATCTGATTGACAGGACATTGTTTCCTTCCTTCACATAAGAGTTAGCATAATTCATGTTTTCCTTGCACCTCAGACCTCAGAAATGGAAATTGGACCGGCGCAGATACTCGTATATAAGAAGCCCAAATCCCTCGAGCATTCCCCTGTGAGAATTTTCTTTTGCCATTAAAATTTTCAGAAACATGTTATTGTGTCTTTCAAGCAGCGCAGGAATCGGTGATTGCTGATACTTGCAGCCGTGAAACAAACATCCACCCTATCATTTGAACCCATGCGCGTTTGTCTTACATCCAATGTGATTACCGTGAGTCAAATGGCTCATCAGCATTTTTACCTTCACCAGCCGCATTCTCGACAGTTTCCAAACCAACAGAGACCATTTTGACCCAGTTAATCTGCATGACATCTCTTAATGTGAGAAGCTTTTATTGCTGGGAAGACTGCCATGCTATCCAGCTGGCTTGCGGTTGGTGAGGTTCTGAGCATATGCCTGAGGAAGATGAATAATGCATCCATGTTATTCCAACCTTCGTTCTGTAACTTTTGCTTTAGGTAGAGAGGAGGAGGTGTGAGGAAGGTGTGGTGCATGAGAGACCGCCGCCGCCGCCGTGCTCATGTAAAAATAATGGTACTTCAGAAAAGCTTCAGATATTTTCGCTCAGAGGAAATCGTGGCTTTCGTCCAGGTAAAAAAAAAAAAAAAGATTCCTTCAGAATACTTCACCTTCATATGCTCATTGTCTCAAGGTGTTTCACTTCAGATGTGTTGCTGCTTTTAACCAGCTCTGCAACTCAGAAGCAACGAAGGGGCTACACGTGTACCTCTACATGCCGTCAGCATATCATCTGAACTCAGTGTGGTGCTACAAGTTATATTCATAAGCTATATGGCTGAACTCCTCGGAGATGTGACCTGATAACTGGGCTGCCCGATAACCTTGCGGCCTGGCAGGCTGATGTCTCCAGGCAGTATGCCATTGCTCCTCTGGACAGATGACACACTGTGCGCCGGTCTCCGCTCCTCGCTGCGCCGCTCGCCAAAAGATCATCTGCTGGAGTGCAGACACACTCGGCGCTGCGGTCTCAGGAGCATTTACGAGTGAAGGCAAAGGCTGCTTGACCATCCAGATGGAATGGAAAAGAAGGGAAATGCAAAAGCAGAGAAATGAAGAGAGTCGCAAAGTGGTTTTCTTGTTATAGCTGTTGTTGTTGTGTCTTTGGTCTCCGTGCCGGCTTTGTTGGCTGTCTGCAGCCGGTTCATAGAGATAAGGCTGTACGGAGAAATGTCTCACAGAGAAAAAAAAAAAATATGACAAATGTTTGCTTTGCTCGCTGCTGCTCAGACTGTGTCGACAATTTGCATAATACCCAATCACATGCAACGATATTAATCGTCATATAGACTCTGTACATGTCTGAATGCGTGCCAGAATTTTGCTGTCACTGCAAGTTTTTTTTTCTCCTTTCTTGTATCAGTTATAACCACGTGACGTATGATAAATAATGAATAGAGATATGGGTAAAGAAGCTTATAGTACATACAGTTTGCGATTGCATTGTCCACGACTAAATGAAATATCAGCAGTGTGCTTGATTTTCATTAATAACCTTCATGTTCATTTCTTGCCCGTTGTACGTTGGAGAAGAGTTAAGCCATTTTTATGTGCAATCTATCCCTCCAGAAATAGGACTACATTATTCATTCTGTGGTATGTGATTTGACCATAGTGTTTCTGAGCGCTCTGTTAAATGAAAATATTTCACGTGTGAATTAATCATTAGAAGAGCTCATTCTCCATTCTTCTGGTAGCATAATGATCTCTTTTTACCACTGGCCTGGATGAATCTTTAAATGAGTTGGCACAATCCTCCAAGGAGACACGGGCCGCGCTGTGTTTCGCCGCACTGTCAAAGTTAACATGTGGCTGAGCTAAATGCCATAATTTAATTGATGCCAAGCGCAATAACATCACCCACTGATCTTTTAATAATATGGAGATACAATTCCTGTCCTTTCACTTCATTATGATATTGCCTTCTCAATATGCAAATGTACATTCACACACACTCACACACTGGCACACACAGGCTAGACTCTGGACATTTTAGTGGGCCTGGAGACTTTGGAATGCTATTTTAGATTGTAATGAGATGACCTTTAACCTTTGGATTCAAGCAAAAACCTCTCTTGAATAAATTAGCCGCCACTCGGTTCTTGCATAACTGCTACTGTGCGTCAGTCTCCCTTTGTGTCTAATCCTCTGCACATCTCCCTCTCTCTAGGTTTCTCTATACTGCAGGCCATCATGGAGGCAGCGGTGGCCAACAACTGGCAGGTGACCGCTCGCTCCGTCAGCAGCACAACAGACGCGGCAGAGTTCAAGCGCATCATTGAGGAGATGGACAGGAGGCAGGAGAAGCGCTACGTGATTGACTGCGAGGTGGCCAGGATCAACACCATATTAGAACAGGTGAGCCTCCGACTCACCGCACACGTGGTGACGCCTGTAGATTATATAACCAAACGCCTACACTGTCCACGTAGCACTGTTGTTGCTTCCTGATTTAGTCATATAATTGCCGAGCAGACTGCATTTGCAAAAACAAGCATTAAAGGGCCAAAGTCAGATCAGTGGTTTTGTCGTATGCTGGTTGGTGTGAATGGGCCTTTTTTAATGTAACTTACCACGACATAAACTAAGGCTGTGTTTTAGATTGACATAAGTCCCAACAGTCAGAGGACACCAGAGGGAAAACCAGAAAACATTCTCCACAAAATATGGTCAGAGCCGCTGTAGCCAGTTCATCTCAGTACACAGTGGTGTAAAAGTGAATTGCACTCTTAAGGTCCTTACACACCGGGAGGGTTTTTTTCGTGCGATTAATTTGGACGTCAATTTTTTTTTCGAACTTGTATCCTGTCAATACAAGCGTTTACATCAGCGACATTTTCTCGTCCGGCGATATTGCGGCATTTATTTTTTCGCATCAAGGTCCAATTTTCCGAAGTTTTGCATCCTGTGTGTCCACTTCTGACCAATCAGATTGCGTGTTGTTGAGCCGTCACATTCACTGGTGTATCCAACATGGCCAACTGGCTGATTGTTTACGTGTCGGAGAACAGAGTGCTTTTTGATAAAAAACATAAAAATTACAAGGATAATGACCTGAAGGACAACTTGTGGAGAGTCATAGCGTCGGATCTCGCATATGATGATGATTGTTAAACATCTTTGTTGTAACTTTCATCTGTGCTAAGTAACTTTAGCTCATAAGCTAACCTGTTCAGATAAAACAGATAAAACTATTTGTATTTTCACTGTCTCAAACTCAATCGCGTTGCTGTCACATAACAATTAGGTCTCGGTTGACTCCATTTCTGTCCTCTCGCTTCCTCCCGGGACGCATCTTTTTCCCCCTCGGAAAGTCGCAAAATCGCATCGGCTTGATAGTCAAGCACGTCAAAATTCACCTCAGAATATTTCGCAATTTCGCGTCGTATATTCGCGTCATTCCCAGTGTGTAAGGACCTTTAGACTGTAGCAGCACCTAGTTGAAAACATACCAATTGCTGCATAATGTTCCTTTAAGGAACTAGTTCAGACTCAGTAGTTACTTTGTCATAATCATGAAGTAATGAGAGATTACCCAGTAACTACTCAGTATGAAGTTTCACTTTACTTTAGGAGGCTAATGAGAGTAACTAATGATTAAATAATGAGCAACTAAGTCATCACCAGTGCCACTCAACGGTTGGTAGAGAGTTTGTAGCAACTCATGAAGATAGTGGTCAGTATGTGAATTCACACATATTTATGAACTAAATATTCCCTCGTGATTTAATGTCTGTGAAGTTTCCCAGTCATCCAGGTCATGGTATTCAAGTACGAGTTGAATCAAAGGTACAACTACAACCAAGTCCAGCTGCCTTTGATTTAACTTGTACTTGAAAACTAATGATTTATTAATGCAGTATCTACCAATAACACATCATTATCTAGTATATAGTCATCGAATCACAGTTCAGAATAACCCTTCATTAATTATTATTTCTAGTAAATTGCTGGAGTAGCCCTTTAATTTGGCGAATCGTTCAGTTGATGATTCACTGTTTTAGGATACGGAGGACGTTGTCAATAAAAATGTTAATATCCTGTGCTGAGATGTTTGTATGTGAGTTTTTACAAGTAGCTGACAACTAATTTCGGCGACAAACTGATTTGTTTTTCCTGATCCAAGTCGAGTTTGCGTGAGCTCATTAAGTTTAAACACTGTGTAAAATTGAATGTTTGGCACAGTAATCCTACCTGTTTGAGGAGCTCGGCTTGGCGCCGTTCAGTCGCTCGGTTTGAGGCCGGCTTGTTTGAAAATCAGCGTGTGTGTGTTGAAGCTGCCCCGAGGTTGAGAGGTCTGAGCGTGAGCAGCCATTTGGAGAGACCACTGATGATGCATCCTTTTTAATCCTCTTCTAACAACCCCCAAAACCCTCCGTTCCTCTATCACGTCCACTGCCTGAGGAGGAAATGAAAGGTCCACCAGTCCTTGTAGTAGGGGAAACACAATTACCATGAATAGATGAGTGGCTATTATGCCATGCATCTCCTCTGTTCGCCTGCCCTGCTCCACCCTACACCCCTCTGCTCGCCGCCGCCTGCTTATAAGGCAATCAGCTCTCGAATTGGATTCTGCTCGTTAACATTCATTTAGATATTGGCTTCTCTTTGCCTCACAATATCCCCTCAACGACTGTTAGTTTCACTTGTTTTTTATGAATCTAATTTGATCCCAGAGTCATAGTTTAAAGCAGAATGGCTTTTAGTATTAATTTGCTGTGTCTAATTTAATTCTTGCACTGCAGAATTCCTCCCTTTACAATCTAGGGTCTATTCTGAAATCTATTTCCTTCTGGTGTTCAGAATATGCATCAGCTTTTAAGAAAAGCTTAGAATATTCATTACAAATCACATGTGAGGCAAATTAATGATTGTGACTTTAATTGCTGTTTTTTGGGGTTTTTTTTTTTTTTTTACCCCATCTTGCAAACAATAATAAGGATGCAGGGCAGTAATGTGTTTGATGTTCTCCTGTTTCTGTCTTTGTTCCCATTAATGAATTATTTCTTTTTCTTCTAGAGGGAGCTCTTTCCCTTCCTCCGCCTCCAACTATCATCATCATGCATTTTTCTGTCTAAACTTTTTTTTAGGACAGGAGAAAAATAAAGCTTTTGCAGCAGCTAACCTTCAAAGCAGCAGTGTGCTCAATTTTGCCCCTTGTTTCAGTGACAACCCCAGTGTGGGTTTTTTTTTTTTTTGTCGGAGCTAATTGAAATAATCTGGGTAGCTCTGCCAATACGAATGAGTCACAGGCATTCAGGGAAGCTGCTGGACTTCACTCTGCAGCCGCCCCCTACTGGGTCATACTATTATAAATTGAAACAGGGATGGACTGTCTCCCATGAGGGCAATCACACCAAAAAATGGCACCCACTGTCAGCTATGCGGACACCTGCTGCTCCTACCTGCTGCTGTAGCTCCATTAACCAATGATTGTAGACAGATAGAGTTTCATCTCTGGAGAACAGGGGCGAGATTTTGAACCGAACCTGTGTGCCAGGGCCAGTGCCTGTGTGTCGCAGTGTCGACACGTCGCTCCAATCCGTCAAGGTCGCCGCTGTGGAGAGAGGATGAGGAGGCAGGACAGATCCAGCCAGCTGATTGCTGGGGGAAATGGGAATCAGCTCAGTGGCTTAGTTTTATGATTTTCACTCAGAGTAATCCCAACGTAGAATGAACGTCTTTATATCAGGGAATGAAGTTCATGGAGTGGAGAGTTATCTTGAATAGGCAAGTGTTGAGCTTCCACAGTTTGGTACTATTGTGGCGCACAAAGGAAGCCCTCCATGCCGCTCTTCATTAACACCACTTTTGATCTAGTCACTGCTAATGCTCTGGTCCTGCTGGGCCTTTGTTGCTCCACGAGGTCGCAGCATTGTTTGGGATTTTCAACATTTGAATAACGTTCCTAAATGGTTGCAGGAGCATCCAGTAGTAGTGTATTTACTCAAGTACTGTACTCGAGTACAATTGAGGTATTTTGATTCTATGCGGCATTATGCTTCTATTCCACTGGGTTTCAGAGGGGAGAAATTTACTTTTTACTCACCAACATTTAGTCACTTCTCTAGCACGTCTCATGCAAAACACAGGAACTATTAAGCTAACAAAAAATTTTTATATATGTAAAGCAGTTAAATTTGATTAAAATGCTGCTTATATATGAATGCATGAGCACTCATGAAAATCCAATGATATGCACTCTTAATATCCCAAAAACAGCACAAATAATTTGGACACTTTGCATTTTGCTTCTGTAGTAAATGTGATCATACCAGTATCCATATAGCTTTTTTACCCTGTGGTATTTTTATGCTTAAGTAAAGCATTTGAGTACTTCCTTTGCCACTATGTGAATTCCAACTAGGCCTTGAATTAACAATTAATTTCACAAATGATTTTTTTTTTTGACAAAATGTCAATTTTTGAGGTACTGTCATCAAATTTTGTCTGACCAACAGGCCAGAAAAACAGGAAATCCTCAAAGGCCTTAAAAACTGATCAGCTTCTTATTATGAGTGACGGGGTCTTACATAACAAAATTTTATACCAAGGTCAGAACAGTTATGGTTAGTGTGTTTTTGTCTCAGTCTCAAAAGATGATGTCACATAATACTGAAAACATTTTAATCAATATCTGATTACTTTCGCGTCTTGTTTGCTTTTGTTATCTGCACCAATCAATCACCAATCAATTGAATGTGATCAAGCCACATCCAAAGAGTCCTGATGAAACACATTAGCTGAGTGTTAAACTATTAATAAATAATAATAATAATAATAATAATAATAATAATAATAATAATAATATATTACTTTAACTCAGCTTTGTTTTGTCACAAATTTAAGGTTTGGGAGAAATGCTTGAAATTTTAAATCAGAATTGTTTATTATATTTTGATTGGCTAATCAATCAATTGACCAGTTTTATCTCTAATTCTGCTCATGATACATGCACAAAAACACTGGATGTGTCTCCTCTTCAGTCCTCACTCAGACTGTTCGACTGTCACTTTCATTCATCACTTGACGTTGAAACACACTAAGAAAAGTATTTGCATACTGCTGCATCAGGTGCAGCTTTGTTTGCCTGTGTAAGAGCAGAGTGAGTCTCCCAACACATTTGTTTTGGGATGCTGAGGAGAATGCTCCACCCAGGCTATTATCATTTTATGCTGTAACAACCACTCAGGATTTATTGCCCATAGGACTTTTCCATCAATACACTGCACTGCAGATAAATTAACCCAATGGCAATCCTTCCCTTACGACAAAAATGAGAGAGCCTCTGCCAGCCCTGCTCTCTGAATCACATCCAAAGAATGTGTTTCACTGAAGCATCTAGGTTTATGATATTATATGTTGAGAAATATGTGTGTGGCATTAAAGAAGGGCAGTATAAACAAGAACTGTGATTGAGGATAAGATAATCATCTTTGTATTGCCGCCAGTATTCATAATGAGGACTGCATGCTGCTCTCTATCCCTGCGTGTGTGTTTTAACCGTGCATATGCTCCTGCCGTATCCGATCCATCTATAAGTTGCACATATAGCATCATATCTGCCTTTATGCTCCTTCCTGGCCCTCTTCCCTCCCGGGATTTCTGTGCTGGAGTCTGCTCAGAGGCAACAACCTGCTCATCACTAGTGTAAAGAGAGGCAGGCAGGCAGGCTAAAAAAAAAAAAAAAAGAAGAAGAAATGAACGGTGTCTGGGACAGGCCCAGGGCACGCAAGCTGTTCAAAGACAGGCAGGCAGCGAGCGCTCTGCCAGCCGCAAAGCTGCGTTTTCATGCAGGGAGAAAAAACAATAAGAAGTGAAAAGGATTCACAGAAAGAGAAAAAAAAATGAGAGGTACATCTGGGGATTTGTTAGAACAACATTCTGCCGCCTGTGGAGGCATGAAGGGTGGCCATATTGCCTCCCCATGGAGAATTGGAGATCCTCCATATCCCTCTTTCTGCTCTTGAATGAAGAAGTCTGAGAAAATCCACAGTTTGGTGCATTGTTGAGTGTGAAATCTTTGTGTTACATCAAATTCAAGACAAGGAGAGAAATTCAACCACGGGAGACAAGAAGTCGTGGGAGAGGGAGAGAATGGACAGATAGATTGATACAAGAATGTCAGCAATAAAAAGCTGGTGCTCAATCCTCCATATTGTCGATGACACTGGGAAAAAAAACAAACAGGGGAGCGACATTTCTTTGCTCATGTAGCATATTGGTGGTTTAACCCTTCATAGGGCAAGTGACTATTTTTGGTCATTTCCACACCATTTACAAAAGTGAAAAATTGCAAAAAAATTCAATAACACTCTAAGATTCAATTTTTGAATTTCAAAGGATTTCAATGAGTGCCCTGTAACGGGTTAAGTAGAGGTTTTAAAAACTGAAATAAAATCTGAATAAATGTGCTCTTTGACTTGAAGTTACAAAACAAAATGTGCCTTATAAAACCCTCTCACGCATTCAGAGTTCTTTGATTAGCCCGCTTTGACTCTGTTTCTTGTAACTCCAGCTTGCATGTCAATTTTCTCTAATGTCACTTTGTTCTTGAAGATAAAGGGGAGCGGCACGGAGGTGAGCCAACGTCTCCACTGATAAGAATGGCGCTCCTGATCTCAAAATCAGCTTATTGTCCCACTGAGAGGAGGGGCTGACAGAACCGTAGCTAAACCATTCCTGCTCGAGGTAAAGCCGGGGATACGTAGTCCTTTCAAATCCCTGGCACCAGCCGAGGGCCATTTACTAACTGCGATTATAGAATTAAATGGGATTAAAGTGTTATCATTAAACAGAACGTGACCCGTTGACTCTGTGACTGAATGAGAGGCTGAGACCGGTGAGCTGCAACTGTGACGATTTGCATGTGTAGTTTTAATGGTATCAAATCATATGATGAATAGTCTCTAAACCAGAACTTTTTCTTTTCCATTTATCTCTCAAACAAAATTACACTGATCATTTCCAGTGAAAACAGAGTAGGACATCTTACTGTTTTGGAAGCCAAGTTCTGGCACTCAAACACGAGGGCGTCTCACCTGCCGTGTCAGTGATTCGTTCCTCCCGAGATATCGAGTCTCACATTGTTCCCAGTTCTCGGCACAGTCATAGATGTAATCGTCTGAATGGGAGTCAGGTGTTTCGAAAATGTTCTGCATTTGGGGAAAGGCCAACGCTTGATGCCCCTGCTATCTTCAGAGGCATAGTATATCACCACTGCCAAGAAAAGCATCCCAGCCACATCCACTACTGGCTGTTAATGAGGGGAGCACTCCAGCAAGAGCGTCGAAGCAGAAATGCATTTTCATCTCATCCTGCTATAGAAAAGTAGAGCACTTTGTTGTCTTCTAAACACTTCATGCAACTTGTTATTAACACCCTGATTAATAATGCAAATATGACTGATGACGTTATTCAGTGTTTGACCCAGAATACACTATTGCAGCCTCGACCCTGCTCCCAGTTATCTCCAATAAGATAAGATAAGATAAACCTTTATTCGTCCCACAGTGGGGAAATTCACAAAAAGTCAAGTCTCCCTGTCTATACTAACCAGGACTTCAAGGAGAATTAAGGGTGGGGTCGATGATGTTTTTATTTTGACATTTTTAAGGCCTATTAATTTATATTCTCATAAAATAATCCCTTATTAATCCTCTAGAGGCGGGATTTGTGTATTGTGTGAGTAAGATAAACCAAAGATGGTTTATAAGATTATAACAGTAACACTGATGACTAATAATCTACAATATCTCACCACCTTAGTCAAAATTTCCTGACTGAGCAGCAGCTTGTCCCGTTGGTCTGTGAAATCATTACAGTAACTAATATAATGTCGGACTCAGAAGTCTCAACGGGATTCGTTTAGATGATTCCTAATAATCTGGGCTTTAATTGTCAGACATGACTCAGCAGCATTTTTATTATTACCATGAGCACAACTAAACTGCGTAGCGGCCAAAACTAATAATTCCACTTGAATGTGATAATTATGATAATGAAGAAGTAATTGAAATTTATCGTAATGTAGCTGTCGTGACTGAATGTGAGCTACAGTAAAGATCTGGCTTTCGAGATGCAGATGATTTTTCAAGTCGAAGTAAAATACTGATTCCTGATTGCTCCATTTTAATCCATATGATTTTGTAATTTCATAAAAACAGCAATCTAAAAAAAAGAAAAGGTGCTGGCTAGACAAAAAAAACTTTGAAGACATCTCAGGCTTTAAAAAATTTGTAAAGGTCATTGCTTTTTATTGTTATTGATTTTATACACATAAACTGATTAATTGCAAATATGATATCCACTTAATTGAATATGAAAATATTTGTTTGTCTGTTGCCAATAGCATAACCAGTTTGGTTAGTGGCCTGTGTGGTCTTTGAGTTTTCATGTTTCAGGAAGAGGCTAAAAGTAATAGCACCATTAGTTACTGGTCTTTTCTATCCCTCTGTGGATGGCGTGTTGTGTACGAGCTCAGGGGAACCTATCATTTTCAGTCTGCTTCTTCCTGTGCTGTGGCGAACTCCGCAGTGGAAAGGTCAAACTCGGAGGAAAACGGGCTGGCGTTCGCTAAAAATGTGTAGCTGTAGTTTTACTTCTAGGGCTCTCTGTCTGGCGGGGCTGAGTGTGGATGAGGGTGAAGTCAAGGTCATCCTGGTTGTCTGTCCCCATCAGGCTTTAAAGAAAACTCCAGTCTGCAAAACGCTGGCTCTCGTTCAGCAGCAGAACAAAAGGTGGCGGAGCCGGCAAGTGGATCAATGTGCGCGAGGGTTCACTGTATGAAAAAGAGGAATTGCATTATTGAAGGGGTAGCACACCGAACACAGTTCTTCTCTGCAGTGTCACTGGGAAGCAGAATAATTGGTGAGCAGGTTTGCGCTGGTATGTACTGTATGTGCTCTAAAAACAGCACGAATCAATTCAAAGATAATGCGAGGCAAAAAAAAATAGGTTCATGAAAATTCATTGTTTTTTAAAAGATAATGCAAAATCACTTGAGTTCCATGCTTTAAATATTCATTTAAAGCTGAATATATGCAAACCAGGTTAATGAATAGATTAACTAAATACTCCTAGTTCACTCTCAATATCACTCTCATGTTAGCTTAGCCATAGCTTTGGCCAAAGAGAAACAAAAACACATGATTTTACTTCTCAAAGTTACTAATTAACATATTATAAGGTGGTTCTGGTTCTAGTTGGTTCTGTCAGTCAGACAACATTGAATAATTGTTTAAATCAGAATATTTGTTTTAAAGTACAAATTGTCCTGTATGTATATGTAATAATAATATATGTATGTAATATGTTTAATTATACGTTAATAACATTAATCTTGATAATCATCTTTTCACCCCATTGAAGGGAAAACATCCACCTTGATATGATTTAGCTTTGATATTATTCATTTCTGTTCGTATCCAGATTAAACAAATGACACAGATTTTTGAACTATAAGCAGATGACACCAGCTGCTTCCAGGCTTTGCACTTTAAATGTCTTTGATTTTTAATGGTGTTATATGAATATACTTGCCTCAATGCTAAACTAAGCTAATAACATCCAGACACCAGCTCTTTAGACATGAGATTGTCGTCAGAGTAAATGTGTATTTCCCTCATTTGACTTATTCATGTTCACAGCTAAGTTAGAATTCATTTTTCTATGTCTGATTTAAGTGAATTCTGATAATAGTGGGCTGAAATATTAATGATTTGTAAAAGCATATAAAAGCGAATAATTTCTTACTGACATTGTAAAAAGACAGTTATCACCTTGTGTGAGGGTTTTGCCGACAGGGCAGTCAGCAGTGCGTCACGACTACAAACAAGGAAATCTGTCCGTCTCAACTTGAGCCAGGTCTTGCCGTCTGCCTAATTAAAGAGGTTGAGGAGGAAGGTTGGTGCGATCTGGCCGCGGGTTCTGTGTGTCTCTGTGTCATCAGCGTCTTGCTGCGCTTCATCCCAAGGTTGCAGCTCGTGGCCGTTGCCAGGCCGACTGCGAGCTGCGGGCTGCAGGCGGGGGGCGAGGCCTCTCTCTGCCCGGCTCCGGGGCAGGTGTGAGGAGGCTTACAGCCAGAGTCAAGGTTAGCAGGCGGTGAAGGAGCGTGGAGCTGTGGGGTTTGTCCGAGAACAAGCAGCGGGGCTGAAGTCGGACTTGTGAGCAATTACAGTGGGAGTACCGCGGAGCTGTGATATCGCTGCAGTACAAGTGTTGCAGAGATTTCTTTTCACGGAGGTTTCTGTCACTCATTAGATTGATGGATTCTAAAAGCCGACTCCTGCTATTTCTGCATTACAATCAGCTTGTTTCCTCTTTGTTTCTATTTCATTTTCTTGCTTGGTTCCCCTCTGTCTGACATTCTGCCGTGTTGGAAGTTTAAAGCCTTAATGATGGGGGAAGCTGTCAGAGAAGGCCGACCCGCCCAGGCAGCTTGAGTGAAAAGCTTTGTGTGTTTGTGCTCCCTTGTACGCACTTCTTTGTGAGAAACACCGCCAGCTTCTCTTCCCTTTACTGGACAACCTTCAGATGTCCACGAGAGAGAGGGAGAGACGGTTTATTTAATCTGGGAGGGTGCTCGGTCCAAGCGAGGATGACTGCTGAATTGTTTGGTGCTACTGTATACGAGTGCACCGAGGTCAGTATAAGTTCACCAGAGCTAATTTAACAGCTGTAATTGTAGTTGGAGTGGGTGAAACTGAAAACGTCCTTCAAAGATTCTTTTTTTTTTCGCAGCCCGAGATGTGAAGATACAAGTTTGCTTTTCATCACTCTCTCCCGCTCGACGGGAATGTCGTAAACGATCCACAGTAACAAATATCAGACGTCCCCGGCCTAACACGCACACACAAACAGATGATGAACTGACGGTTTGTTTTTGTGACAGAGCCGGAGCCAGAACATGTGCAAACATGCTGATTTTGCTGTAAACTTGTGTTGCTGTGTTTGTAGAACGCAGATGAAAACCGAGACATGGTTGACAGGTTTCTGCATGGCAGCCGCTCAGAAGTCCATCCACAGCAGACTGCAAACTCATAAATAACAGACCTCACCAGACCCGGACGACAACCCCCGTCCAGGATGTGTGTGATGCAAAATAAAGCCAGGACAATTTATAGTTTCAGTTGGATTTATCTGTAGGCCCAGAGCAAGCGGAAACCAAAGAAAATCTAGAATAAAAGGCAGCATATGGTTTGTACCTCGGCGATGGAACAGCTTAGAACACCACTTACTATTTTCAGACAGGCTGCGTGGGCTGAAACATGCTGTTATGCTCCGAAGGTGTGATATTTTCAAAGCAGAGCGAGATCTACATCTTACTGTCTCACTGTAAATTCCTTTGAAATATTTTTTTTCCCCCATCTCTACCTTCTGTCCAACAGTTGCCAAGGACTCACATCCCTGCGCCGCGAATGACTTCAAAGTAAAGCAGGAGATTCAAGGATGCTCCACGTCGTTCCTCTCTCATCATCGGCACCTCCTTAACGAACCTCTAACTGCTCCTCTCTCTCCTCCACAGTCGCTTTGTTTCAACTTCAGTTCAACTTCAGCGCCGTCCCGCACACTCGCAGGACATTAGTGCATTTGCGGAGATTGTCGTAGCCGCTTACACGAGCCGCGGCTCTTAGCTCTCATCTCATGGGTGGTTTACTGTATCCATGTTTCTCTCCCATAGGTTGTGACCCTGGGGAAGAACAGTCGTGGTTACCACTACATCCTGGCCAATCTTGTGAGTAATAACCGAGCCGCTCCCCTGGGAGGGAGTGGGACTTGCTTTTTGCTGCATGTGATGGGACTTAGTCTCAGCCATGAGTACAAATGTGCATGCACAATAAGTGGATTACAGGCTCTTGTAAGAAAAACAGACTTTTACATATTTTGGGTTTTCCTCTCTACTGTATATAAAGGGGCTTGTTATGTTTGTTGCTCATGTCTAATCAATCACAATCTGGCAGTCGGAGCACATTGCATATTTACCTCAATGAATATATTCATGTTTAGCTATAAATTAATGTCCTAAGCAATAAATAAACAGCATTTAACCTTTTTAACCATCTTTGGAGGGCAGCCATTTCCTCCTCCCAGTCTGGGGATGGAAATATTCATTTAGCCTTGATATTAGCATGAGGGTTTTAAAGTGGAGGCCGGCCCTGCTCTCGCTCGCTGATCCCCTGCTGCTGTTTCCCCGACTTTAGAAGATGTGATTATGCAGCAGTCAGACACGTGTCCTTGCACACCATGACACAATGCCACACTTAAAAAACAGCAATTTGACCATAAAAAGAAATAACTTCATGGCATGGCTCTAGGGTGAGGAAGGAAATTTAAAGGCAGCTGGAGCAGCAGAGGGTTTTTGAAATGCATTAGAAAAAAAATGTGTGTGTGTGTGTTTTTTTTTAATACATGATAAAGCAATTTGAATAAAAGTAGGCCAGCTGGTTCACGTAAAATATTTAGTCTTCTACATGATCTGACACAAACTCTAAAGTATCTACTGGCAGGTTGTTTATCTGTAAGTGAATTCAGCTTACGCCACAAAGTGTGAAGAGAAACATTCGCCTCATTGTAATTGCAAACACATGTTGCTTTCTCACACAGCACAGAGTTCATAATAAAATGCACCTTGCACGCTGCCGGAATAGCTGCTAATATTTTGCGGTGTCTCACCCTGGGTTATTTTTTTTTTAAGAAAACTCAAAGAAAGACAAGTGACATGAGTCCTCTCCTCCTTATTTCTCTTCTCAGGGGTTTTCTAACGTGAGCTTGGACAAAGTCTTCGCCGGTGGAGCCAACATTTCAGGGTTTCAGATAGTCAACCCTGAGAACCCGATTGTGCAGCAGTTTATACAGCGCTGGGAGCGGCTAGATGAAAGAGAATTCCCAGAAGCCCGAAACACTCCTCTGAAGGTACTTTGCTTGCGAGGCCTTTCATTGTGCATGCAGAATACAACGAGCGTCCCTTCTGATGTGCTCTCTATCGGTTCCTCTCCTCCTCTCATCCTCTGTTTGCCTTTGTCATCCCCTCTTCCTCCCACCTCTCACTTCCTCTCTCTTTGCTCTGCATCCCTCCCAGCAATCAATATATTGATAGGCATGCAAGGCAAGGTTATATTGCAGCTTCAATTTACATCTAATTAAACAATGATCAAGAAAGAAATGGATTTTGAATGGCATTTAATTAGATTCTGTCATGGTGCAGTGGTCCACAAACAAGTGGCTCAACCCTCGGTGGTGAAAAGGTCAGGTGGAGTTAAAGGGGAAGTGCGTGGGAGATAAAATCATCAATTAATGCTCCATTTTCTCCCCAACTCTGCACCAAAAGTTTTGAGAGAGGTCCTGACTGTCAGACAAGTCTTGGCTTTTCTCATCAAATCTGTCTAATCAAAGTATTCATTATCATAAGCAGGACAGCAGCGCTTGCATCCACCTCACCTCTATTGACCTGACCAGGAGGCAATTTTTATAGAGAAGAACTCATGCAAACAAAGTCATTTGAAAGATGCAATAATCACAGAAAACATCTACACATAGTGGATTTAAACAATTGATTTTTTTACTCTCAGTATAAAGTTGTTTTGTCCTGAATAACCTCTAATAGCTTTTCTATAAAAAAAAAAAAAACAACAACAGTAATATCCCTGCAACATTTCTTTATCCTCTGCGTCTCACCATTTATTTCTCTCTCATTGTGTGTTTTGTATAGTACACTTCAGCCCTGACCCATGATGCCATCCTGGTGATAGCAGAAGCCTTCAGGTACCTGCGGCGGCAGCGCGTGGACGTCTCCCGCCGGGGCAGCGCCGGAGACTGTCTGGCCAATCCCGCCGTGCCTTGGAGCCAAGGCATCGACATCGAGAGAGCTCTCAAAACGGTAGGGTGGGTGAGGAGGGGAGAAAAGAGAGTGAGAGAGGAGGGGGCCCGGGAAGAGAGAGTGGCAAGCTGATAACTAAAGAAAAGGCTAGAAGAAGTGAAGCAGAGATAGCGAGTGAGAGTGTGATAAAGATGGAAAGTGACAGAGAGAAGGGGAGAGAGTGCCGAGCTGTTCTCCTCCCCCTGCCCCCAGATATCTCTGCACAGAGCTCACTCAAATCCAGGCCCTCATTACCATAAAACTACATCTTTTATTAAAGCGTATCCAGTTCATCATTTGATTAACAGACTGCGCGCACTCCAGTAGCTCCATGGACACAAGCACCTTAATACCAGCCATATATGCAAAGTGATGACTATTACACAGCCCCCTGTGTCTGTCTGTCTGTGTGTCTGTCTGTCCCTCGTGGCAGGTTCAAGTGCAGGGTATGACTGGGAACATCCAGTTTGACAACTACGGCCGCAGGACCAACTACACCATAGATGTTTATGAGATGAAAACAGGTGGGCCGAGGAAGGTAAGACGGAGCGGTGACCTCTATCAGCTCTCATCCATCAGCTGTCAAATCCAGACCTGATGAAAAATCCTGGTCTCTATCAAGCCAGCAGCTGGCACACATCAAGGCTTAGTTCATTAAACTTGTCAAAAATCATGGAGTTTGGCCAACGTGTAATTTTGAAAAAGATTTATTGATCATCTGTGCGAAAGAACAAAACTCAGGCCATAACGTGTGATAGAAGCAGAAAACATTGCACATCCATAAAGTAGTGAGGCTGTTTGCAGTCATGCGGGAGCTGCAGGGCTGACAGGACAGTGCAGAGTAATGCTGATTGCTTTTCTCTACCTCTGTGAGGTGGCAGTGCTGATGAGCCGAGCATCTCAAGCCCTACAAATCACACACCGCCTCTGATCTGATAGCTAAAAGTGGCCCATCAAAAGAATGATATAAGAGTATTTCTGCGCCGTGAGATAGTGCAGATATGATTTGACAGTAATTACCATTCACATAACCAATTACTATAAAGGGGATCCACGAATTCCTCTGGCTCCTCTTCAGAATGGTAATTCCCAGCGGTACATTCACCATCTAACCGGTACCATATGATGACCTCTGGTTTTATTTTATAACCCCACCCAGTTCCAAGAGGCAGCTGTGAATTTCTCATGAGCTGGATAAGCGCAGGGCTCAGTCTGATATGACATGTGATCATGCCGCCTGCCTCTCAGTCTTCTAAGCATCACACAGCCCTCAGAGCCGTCCCCGGACAGCAAACAGAGCCGGAGAGAGCAGGGGGAGGAATGAGGAGAGAGAGTGGGAGAAAGGAGGTCGAGGGGGAGCCAGGGAATGAGACAAGCCGGGCAGCATTTTGTCAGGACCTGGAGCCCCAGTCACCCCACTGACAGTTAGAGGATGAAGGTTCTTAGCTGTGACTGTCACGAGTGATGTATGGGCTGATATGTGTCCCAGCTGCTCAGGGTGAGATCAGGACTTTGCCTCCAGAGCAGCACTCCATGACACAGCTCCCCACAGTCTGGTCTCCCCGAGCAAGGCTTCTCAAATATCACTGTCGGACAAGAGAATAAACATTCAGAGCTTTCTGCCGTCTGGCGAGTGTGCTAACTGCATCCACGGCTGGAACCACACTTTTGGAGCAGCTGAGGTTTGAGACTGCTTTCTAGCGCCTCCACTTGGTGTTTAAAAACTCTGCACTGTCGTACACCTGTCTGGCCTGAGCATTTAAAGATCTGAGGCGTAAAAAAAAAAAAAAAAATGCGGACCAGATGTGACGGGGGAAAATTCCTCGCCAGCAACAGTTAGACTATTGGCAGCAACATATGCAACACGTTTCATCGTGAGCCAGAGCAGCCATTATTTCAGATGGGCAAACAAACACTTGACATTGGTTTGACTTAAGCATCTGTACAGCAGAATGCAACGTAACTGCAATGGCAGCACTGTGCAGGAGAAACTGCGGAGCCACTGGAATATTATGCTAAATTATTAAACGTGTATGCAGTTCACAGGCCTGAATATCAATTATTTACCATAAAACCTGGGAAGCTGAAGGTGGGAGGGATTGAAGTTATCTGCCGTGTGCTTATGCAGCTCAGCTCCTGCATATTTGGATATTTGGAATAGCTCATAGAAAGTGGTAAATTTTCCTAATATCTTGGATCATGACACTAAGTGCATGTTGAAATTGTATCTCTTTGTTTATCCCTCGCTTACATGACTTCACTTTCACATCTGCTCTTTTAGTATTTTTGCTCATTCAATGCTATTTTGGTCAAACTTGAGGGCAGAGGCAGCAGGCCTCAGGGAAATGCAGTGTTGTTTTAATGAGCCCTGAATCACAGCAGTTTGCAGCGATGCTTAGAAATATCTCTGCTATATGCTCACTTACACATCGTCAGCGGGTAGGAATGCGTCACTAACCACCGTTTTCTCTTTGCAGATTGGGTACTGGAACGAGTACACGCGATTTGTAAATATTATGGACCCGCAGGTCTCCAACGACTCCTCAGTGGAAAACCGAACGATTGTGGTCACTACTATTATGGTACACTTTCCATGCAGTTTTAAATGTTTCACGTATTCTGCCACTCAAGGTCATGGTGTTGATTCCAATGAGTGATACATTCTGTCCTGGGCGGGTAGAACCACATCTTTTTTGTGTTGCTTTCCATCCACTCACTACATGTTGAAACAGTCGGTCCGACACGGGGGAGTGTTTCAACTGTATCCGTGTGGGTGTCAAAGCATTTTGATTTTCCATACTTCAGTGGCCTGTCGTAGCAGTGACATCACAATAATGGTATAAATGATAATGGTTGACTCCATCAATTACAAAAAGCATACAAACGCATACGTAAGTAGACCTGTCTGTCCTCATCAAGTAAATGTTCAATGACACTTGGGATAGACTGGCCGAAGAATGACTACGGGACGATGCTGCAATGGTTTCTCGAGCTGGGCAAAGCAAAATAAACAGTATTGGAGGAGGGATAAGTAGGTGCGGTGCTTTTCCTTGTTATCGCCTCTCCAATCTATTTTGTATTGCTCCTATATGTGTTCTGTGTTGAAGTATGACTTCCAGTCTGGAATTTACAAAAAACCATTTTCTGGACATTTTCCCAAAGTATGAAACAAAATACCTTAGATTTATTTATTGTCAATTGTATTTGCTCAACTAAACATTTCAGGCTCATTGCAAAGCTTTTTTTTTTGCAAATGTATTTACTGACTGTATAAAGGCATGATAATTACTTGATGCAGCACCTCATTTTATGCAAACAAACATTTTAAAACGATAAAGGAGAATGCGATAAAGATCTCCGCTTCTTTGTGCATAGTTAGATTTCATTTGCATTCCAAGGTATAAGCCAGCTTCACTCAATAGCGGGAGGAAACATTTAACATCTCGAGATGAGAAATACAGTCAGGAGGTAAACACGTGTTAACTGGAGGGAAACACTCAAAGGATCCAAGGTGAGGGGATACGTTCAGCACAGAACAAACAAATCATTGCTCTCCTACTTGCACTCTAATTGTGTGTGGCTGTAATGACAATGCCTGCTCTCCTGAGCGGTCCTTTTGTTTGATAATGATGATGTGCTCAGTAAGAGAAAAGACGAGCTGCACCAGCCTTTTGAGAAGGAGAGGAACTCTAGCACGCTCCTGCTCTCCTGATGGAATCATTTTATTTTTGGAGTATATATATTTTTTGTTTGCATTTTTCTGGATAGCAAACTATGGCTCTTTTATTTATTTATTTATTTCTGTTTTTGGGAATGAAACAGCCTTTAATTGCGCATTGGTGCAATGTGCTTGAATATGTTGAGATACTATGGGCACTCTCTGATCCCTCTCCTGTCACTGGCATTTACTTATGAAACCCATCCCCATTCCCATCCCACCCGCCTCTGAGCTGACCCACACCTTGCCCACCAATGACTCCCAGCCCTATTAAACACTCATTCTGGCCTCCTGTCTTCTCCTACAGAAATGAAAAACTTTCTTCTCCCCTCCCTTGAACCCCCTTTTATTGCGCCACAGAGTTGCACCCTTGGGCTCAAAATGGGTTGGGTGCATTGGGCTCGGTGTCTGCTGGCTGCCACGGCTTGATGAAAGCAGCGTGACCACACGATCACGCTGCTGTTATCAGTGTATATTCGTGCATTCGCAGGGCATCATCTGTGTATGCATGACTGCATGGATGTGGTTATAGCAGCTTATAATATTTTGAATCTGTGTGTGTGTGTGTGGGGAGGGAGGGTGTGTGTGTGTGTGCACGGTCACATATGAGCGCATGTATGCATATTTTTTTGTATAACTGAATGTGTGCTAGGGCATGGGAGTGAATAAACCAGCGTGTGTTTGAATCAACAGGAAGCTCCTTATGTGATGTACAAGAAAAATTATATGCATCTGGATGGGAATGACAGATATGAAGGCTACTGCGTCGATTTAGCATCTGAGATTGCCAAACATGTTGGAATTAAGTACAAACTGTCTATAGTAATGGATGGGAAGTACGGAGCCCGAGACCCCGAGACCAAGACGTGGAACGGGATGGTGGGTGAACTGGTCTATGGGGTGAGTACTGGGAGCCTCGATTTCGCTGATTACATGACAGTTTGCAAGGAACTTCAACATGAGAGGAGATCTCATTTTTCTGTCTTAAGGTTATCACCAACCCGTTGTGAACTCATCAGCTCTTGCCCAGTTCAAAGTCTGATGCTGTCTCAGGAAGCTCAGCTGTGAGTGAATTTGTCGAATGCAGCCTCAAGCATTGGGGAGTTGGTGATCATCTTGAGACGGAGAAAATGAAATCATTTCTCAGTGCTGTTCATTGCAATTAATCCTCCTTGCTTAGGCTAGAAAGCGCTCTCTCTCTCTCTCTCTCTCTGCCTCTCTCTCTCTCCCTCTCTCTCTTACAGTCGAAACAGAGGTAGGTACATGAAAACAATGAGTCCATATGGCAAACACACTGTAATCCCTTTGATGAATGAAAGATTGTATGCCTTTGAAGTGATTGTGTAATTATGTTCAATGTTTGATGTGTATGATGAATATGCCACATTGTAAATTCACAGCTGAGAAAATCTGCTTTAGCATCAACAGCTAAATGGCGGTTTGCGGTTTGAAACAACAAGATCCATATGTGTTGTGCTCCATAAAGGTTCAACCTCTCACATTAGGGAAGGGTCATGCCGTGTTTTACATCTGACAGAGCGCTCGGGCAGCTCTCGCAGCACCTCAAGCGTTCCTAAATTACCGCACCCCCCCTCCCCCTCCCCCTCCTCCTCTTCCCACTTTCTTGCCTTTCTCTGAGGCCACAATAGTTGAACAGGGGCCAAATACAAAATGCATGAGGGTTAGGCTTCCTCATCTGTTCAATTTCCCAACTATCAGCCTGAGAGATTGCTTGGTTTGATGTGCTATCGCCACCAAATTATCTTTCAAATGGGAAAAGTCCACTCCCTGCAGATGGAAGGTGAAAAAAAATATCCCAATCACGTCTCTGTCAAGTCTTTCCAGGCCTGTAATTTTACAGCAGGTGGGCCGGGACTAATAGTTTTGTACGTTTTGACCTTTTGACCAGTAAATTAATTTGATTTTAGTTGTCTTCTAAAGGTTGGGCCCAAGGCTGCTCTTTATTGCTTCGTTTCCCTTGCCATTGATTGAGTGCTGCTCACGCCTGCACGAGGATTAAATGGTTATAGCCCTTCACAATGTTGTGTTGACAGGGTAAAGAAAACAGTCGTGTTTATTGGCTCTGTTTGTATTGCTCCGTGTTTGACCTTGTAAGAAACATTTTCTGTCTCGCGCTGCTTCAGTCCAATATTTTCTCAATTTCGACGTATAAAGACAATGGAGCACAATACAAAGAATTGTCCTTCACGGATTGGCTCCTTTGAACAGGAGCAGTTACTTAATTAATCACATTCACACGAGCTGCAGTAACTATGTCTAACGTGATTAATTATTTTCTTCTGCTTTTACAAAGAAACCCATTGTGACTTCTAAAAAGGCAGCGCCACCTCCGTGGATGTGTTTTGATAATGTGATTGAAGCAGCAGAGCAAAGGAGGGAGATAAAGAGAAACAGCTTGGAAAATCAAAGAAAATAAAGCTAATGCCACAATTGACCATGTTTGGGAAATCAGGCCAACTGAATGGCATCTCTGCAATGTCAATTCTGCACTTTAAATGATAGCCATTTATTGTTAAGAAGACATGAGGCAACTTTCTCTAAATATGTAGTTTTATTGCTTGCATTCAAATAAAAACAGTCTCATAGCAAGATGCAGTATAACTATTTCTTAAGGCACTAAACAATTGAAAGTTTTACCTTCTCCTTTAGTTCTGATGAAGGAAGCATTTGCTAAAACATGACTCACCCATCTGCCTTCATGGATCTTTTCCAAACTGTCTCTCTGAAAGTCTCACAGTGGCCATGTGAACGTTTTCTCCTTCGCAGCTTCCAGCGTGACGACATATCAGCAAAAAAAAAAACCTGAAGATTTGTTTTGATTCTGAGTCTATTATAGCTAATATATTAGGTGATAACATGGTGCAAATGCGTGTGCATGTGGGTGAGTGTGTCTGCCTTCAAGTTTCGTATAATCATGTATAAAATGTGTGATAACAACATTGTTTTATTCTCTCTATCCAGCTCCAGTCATTCACACATACATTTAAAATGACCTGTTTCTTAATGCAGGTCGTGACTAATGCTTGCTGTGCATGTCCCTGTTTCCAGAGAGCAGATATAGCTGTTGCACCTCTCACCATTACTCTGGTTCGAGAGGAGGTGATAGACTTTTCCAAGCCCTTTATGAGCTTGGGGATCTCCATTATGATAAAGAAGCCGCAAAAGTCCAAGCCTGGCGTTTTCTCCTTCCTGGACCCTCTGGCCTATGAGATCTGGATGTGTATAGTGTTTGCCTATATTGGGGTGAGCGTGGTCCTGTTCCTGGTCAGTCGGTTCAGTCCTTATGAGTGGAACCTCGAGGAACAGGACGAGACCAAAGACCCCCAGACACCCCCTGATCCTCCCAATGACTTTGGCATCTTCAATTCCCTCTGGTTCTCTCTGGGCGCCTTCATGCAGCAGGGCTGTGACATCTCGCCCAGGTGGGTCAGCTCTAGTAGACACCACGAGTGGACAACACAGACACATAGACCACTGCTACACGAAATTTTAACTGCAAGCGGTGTGTTCTCAGTAATCACGCTGATTCACTTGAGCATCTTAATTTCCTGCCCTCTTCCTTTAGGTGTTCATTATTTGAAGCTAAACTCATTTCACATTTATTGCCGTTAATATATGTGTAATTGACTTTGTCGGTTTGTATACTGAAATAACCATCGCCACAATGGTTTCATCAATACCTGAGGCTATGAAATGAACTTTGACCCTGATTGTTTCACAGCCGTTTAAAGATTTGCATTAGAGCACAATTTATAGAACTTGTACTTGCTTTCCATGAAAATGTGCTGTTTCAGAGTGCTGATGCAGCACTGTGTTGATTTACAAGGAAATTCTGATGAAGATGCAATTAGGTACATTAAACACAACTGGTAGATGTTAGCAGGCACCACATGCCACTGTGTAATTACGTTCTGTGTTTCATCAACCTCCCCTCTCGCAGGTCTCTGTCGGGCCGTATTGTCGGTGGTGTGTGGTGGTTCTTCACCCTCATCATCATCTCCTCCTACACAGCCAACCTGGCTGCCTTCTTGACAGTGGAGAGGATGGTCTCTCCCATTGAAAGTGCCGAAGATCTGGCCAAGCAGACAGAGATAGCATATGGCACTCTGGACTCAGGCTCCACAAAGGAGTTTTTTAGGGTGAGTAGCATCAGGAAACTGTTCGGTTACACGCAGCACCTCACTAATCAGTTTGCTTTCAGCTAAAGATGGCGGCACACGGAAATATACAGATTTTTGCATCATAAAAAGTACTTTGTGTAATGTCCTTGATAAACTCCTCCTGACTGCTATTCCATTTTGTACCTTTAGTACAGCACTCCTGACCCGCACAAGATTGCTCCAAATGAGGCATGTTGACAGAGAAGCAGTTCTTGAACTCTTATGACACGAACGTGAAATTTATGCAGCAGTACTGCAGTGTGCAACCTTGAGGCACTGGGGCTGTCAGCAGAAAGTGTGATAACAACGTGGAAGACTCAGAGGTGATAAAAACAGGAGGCTAATCAAAGCACCCACATCAGGCTCAAACTCAGAAGGGTCAGCTCATGAAATATAATTAGCTAGCCGGCCATGGCTGGCAAATTGGACCTGATGAAGAAGAGCCCTCTAGGTCAAACAGAGCAGTCTGAAAGACGGTTCAGATGGAATAAGCAATATGTCCGTCGGCATGAGGGACTAGCCGGCCAATTAAGTCATAAATTAACTAAAATCTGAAGCGAAACTATATTAGTCTCTGAAAGGCAACCACACGCTCACAGTCTGCATATCTTTATATACAGTATATGTGTATATCTTTTCAACCCTCCGCTGTGGAATTCTTAGATGTCTTAGCTCGTGGCGTGGCTGCATCAGCAGGCCGATCCTTTCGCATTTGCAGAGCAATAAGTTGAAAAAGAATTAATGAAACAGCACTCTGCCTGTGACGACGAAAAGGCAATATGACAGTCTTTTATCTTACGCTCCTCATTACTCATCAGCAGGAGAGAAACAATTCATATGTTTCACAGCTGCAGCCTGTTGGCAGAAAGAGCAATTCATTTGTATTACCCCTGGGTTGAATTGCTCAGAACAACCAAATCAAATCCATGTTCGGTTTTTATTTTTTTCACACAAAGGACAAGATAGCAGAGTTTGATATTTGAAAGAGTTTTGTTTTAAGGTTGTGCGCTCCAGCTGTAGGAGGTGATACTGTACATCCTGGGAAACATGGCAGATGACATGTGCGACAGCAGCACATCAACCATTCAAAGCCTGTCATCACTTTTTCTGTCAACAGACATGATGCTCGTGTGTGTATACAGTTTATGTTTGTGTTACAGACAGGCTGGATGCCAATTACAGATTAGGTTCTCAGCCTGACAGTGGATCGACCACAGGTCTGCTGGTAGAACAATCCGAGAGGTGGTCGGGAAATCGCTGTTTTCCTCTATTCTCTATAATGAGTGTCCTAGTTACATCCCCAAGTCTTCAAATAGGAAATGACATGTGTGAACCGCTACTCCAAGGGACTTTTAATTAAAGCTGTAGAGAGCTGACAAGAAAAAAAAAACACTGATAAATAGGAGTTAAAGTTCTTTTTCAGATCTGTTTTTCAGGAAATACATTCGGGCTTAATTAGACCCATGCGGCATCAGCCAGCTGGAAATTTTAAATCAAGTCCAATGTTTCAAACGCGACATATGTCATCTTCTCTGCCACCCACGGCCTTTAATTTTTGATGATTTCACCTGGTTCATTTTACAAAGCTGCCTGACAAGTACAGCAAAACTCGGTAATGTTGTACATTTGTAAAATACTTTTTTTTTTTTTTCCACTGCGCCCTTTCTGAGCAGAAAGCTAAAAAGTAAGATGCAGTCACATGAAAACAGTTTGTAATAATGAGCTACAAAACCAAATCAGTTCAATTATCTCACCGTCTTCTGTGGTTTGAGACATTCCTCCAAGGCTGTTCCTTCAGCTCCTGAAAAACTGACAGTTTGGACACACTGCTCATTATCTGACAGTGGCAGTGTTCGGTGTGTGTGTCTTCATTCGGTGGTGGGAATGTAGAGACGCTGCAGAGGAATTTTCAAAGAGAGAGGTGTTAGACTAGATCCCCCTCGAAAGCCCTGATTCTGCTGCTCACAACCAACTAGGACAGCTGGCCTGGGAGCCCGCTGACGTGCCCAGTGGAAGCTTGACTGGCTCTAGGCGCTTGGCATTGCGGCTCTACCCGCCACTTGGCTCCCGTTCCCCAGACTACCCCGCTTGTTTGGGCCCCCTCTTCTCCTCTGTCTCCAGCCTGTCTGTTGCTTTACCTTGAGACAATGCGGGATAGCTTCAAGCTTTGTGTTGCTCTTCCTCGACATAGCAGCTGTCATGTGCCGCTGCACCGCTGCGACACGTTTCATCATTTTCATTCCTGTCACGGATCTTTTCACACAGTCAGTCGAATATTTGAGTTTCGGATGATTAGAAAATTATGAGTTGCACCGGCGAGGCCATGTTTATCCTCTTGATGAGGTTTTATTCCATCAAAAGGCTTGGCTAGGTTACACTCTGAGATGTACATTGAAGGAGAAGCTGTATCGTAATAATGGCTGAGATGATAAAATGGGTTGATGTGGCTGTTTAATTACGTGTAAAGACCGGGGTGAGACCATCAAAGACAACCACACGGCTGTCCCATCATGCACCTCATTTAACAGCGTAACAATGAAAGAATGATAATTGCGCCGAGAAATGAGACCACAGCATTGTTTTCTGTTCCCCCTCAAAAGATTACGCATCACCCAAAGCCTCAACAGCAAACATCATGCATCTTACTGATGTGCAGGTGTGGAGGAGACGGGGACGGCAGCTTGAGTGCTTTCAGCAATGCATTTTTACTAAGCATGAAAATCAATTTCACGTCTCAGCTATTGTGGTGCAGACACTATAGCTCCTCCCCGGTGCAACGCAATGTTTAATAAGTGGCTTTTTTTTATGCAGAGCAGACCTGCATTAGTCCAGGGTTGCAAGAGGTTGAAGGTCAAAGAGGAGGTTTGCGCAAAAAAAAGTCTTATGTTGCCCTGCAGTCATATGCAGCACATTGTAACTCAATTCCCAGAGCTCTTGTCACTATGTGGTTCCGTACAGTGCTGAGTGAAGGGGAGGCTCCTATAAAGATTAGAGCCTGTTTGCATAAAAGAGAAAGCTGACAAAAGTGATGATAGACGAGCGCGAGATAGGCGCAACCTCCGAGGGAACGCGCTGTCCTCAGAGGGCCTCGTCGAACTTTAGATGAGCGGCAACAGCAGGCGAGAGAGGAGCTATTGGAGTCCGGCAAACAAGCATCAAAGACGAGCGATTGGTATTCAGGGCGTAGCATGTGGCACTTCAATGACAAAGTGCACCCCCAGAGCTTCAACTTTCATTTCTGCATACTTGAGATACAGGTAGTCCTGGCACACAGGATATTGGGGGAAAGTGGTGATGTCCACAAACAAAATGGAAGGGAAGTAAAGTAGAAGGGAAATGTAGTGGTGGGTGTTTGGCGATGGCATTTAGATACACAAGCAGCAGAGCGTATGTGGGAGAGGCCGTAATGAAAGCAGCTTGCGACACCGAAGGGAGAATAAAAAACAGGCTGCAGTTCGAAGGGCAGTGGACAGAGGTCTGGAAATGCTGCATAACTCAGAATCAATACAGATTAAGTGGGTGTTTAAAATGGAGAGGGCAATTTCTTTGACTTTGGTCTTTAATCACTCGTCCCTTCTCAGACATTTTAATGACATCGCTGCAGACTTCTGTGACAACAAAATCTCTTATTTCTAGATTTGCTAATGATTTCTAAAAATACAGAAAAGCAAAATCCTTCTTGTCTTTTCTTGCTTTCTTCCTATTTCCTTCTGTCCATTTCAGTGCTTCACGGACGGCTTTAAAGGCTTTTATTATACTGGCCAGTAAGAGATACCTCCTGGCTAGCCTGTAGCTATCTTTAATGTAAGAGTAATGTAATATGATGGTAGGCAAATAGCGGCCTCTGGGCCAGCTCAGGTCCTCCAACAAAATTATTTGCATTGAAAGTAAAAGGTTTTCATCTGTATTTGTACTGTATCTGTACTGTAGATAATAATGTATAAACTCATATAAACATAACCTTGTAATAAAAATGCTAAACATTAAATAATATAAATAAACTTTGAAAAACTTTTACAGTAAATGATACAACTACCTTGTGAATTCAAACTCAATTTTTGATAAATTTGACAAAACAGATTAGCATCTCACAATAGGTCTCAGGATTAAAAACAAAAGTGGATCACTTTTTTTTCTAGGGCAACAACAGTACTTTTTAAAGATCTTTTAAACTTGTTAGAATTTGAGTCATTGGAATCAATGTGTCAGTGACATATAGTAATCATACTAATCATAGTGTGTAATCACCTGAAACTGCGGTTGTGTTTCGGTTAAATTATGTCCATATAGAGTCCGCCATGTTTCTTTAGTAGCCCAGAATGGACAAACCGAAAAATGGCTCTTTCCTGTGTTTACGTCCCCTGAAGGCCACCGTAGGTTCTCCTACATGCTTGGAAAGGGACGAGTATTCAATTAGTTGCAATCTACAACCTCACCACTAGACGATAATAATGATCGATGTTAATCCCACACACTGATCCTTTGAGAATTAAAGCTTAAATTCAAAAGGGAAAAAGTTCCCTCGATATAATCCTAAAACCATTATATTAATAAATGCTGTTTTCAAGCGCTCCAGGCAGCCATAAAAATCTCTTCAACCAACAAAATTAGCAGCCAACTGGTTAACAAATTGGTGCATTTAACAGCTAAAGAGCAAGATATTCCCTTCAGGATTTAGGGGAGACTAAAACAAAGCTTAACGAGAGTGAAGGTTTGACTTACATTGATCAGGTGGATAGAAACATGAGAGTGTAAATAGGCAACTGTTTGCTTACAAGTTC